>PITA01012645.1:0-61035 GCA_004023965.1 Spilogale gracilis
AAAAAAAAAAAAAGAAAGAAAATTAAACCAAAGAAGAAAGAAGGAAATACTGAAGCTCAGTCAGATACTAAGGAACTAGCAAATGGATGAATATAGAATATAAGCAAAACCAAAAATCAGGCCTTTGAAAATCAGTAAAGCTAATAAATCCCTAATCAAGAATAAACAGAAATCACAAATTAAGGAATGCAACAGGGATATTATCACAAATCATACAGAACGATGGAATACGATGAGCTACTTTATGCCAACAAATCTGATAACTCAGATAAAATGGCCAATTCCTTGAAAGATAGAAATTCCCAAACCTGATACAAGAAGATTTAGAACTGAATAACCCTGTATCTTTTTTAATATATATTCGTAATTTAGAACTCTTCCACAAAAAAAAACTCCAAGCTCAGATGGCTTCATTGTTGAATTCTCTGATAAATATTTAAGGAAGAATTAATGCCAATTTCATGTAAACTCTTTCAAGAACTAAAAGCATTTCCCAACTCATTTTGAAAGGCCAGCAAAACCTGTTTAAAAATCAGACTTAAAAATCCGAGGAAGACATTAAAATATACATATTATCTCCCTCGTGAAGACAAACACACACAAAAAAATGTTAACAAAACATTAACAAATTAAATCCAGCAATATATAAAAAGGAGCTGTCAGGGACCCAGAGTCATTTTTGTCCACAGCCACAATGCTGAATAGCCTCTCCGTCTCTTTCCCCAAAATCCAAATCTTTTGTTTTCTAAAGGATAAATTAACCGTCTTGAAATTAAATGAATTAATGAGTTTGCAAACTGAAAACTTCTCACTGACATTCTATTGTACGAGACAGCTATAAATATGCATAATGCAGGATTTTTTTTATAACATTTTATTTATTGATTTGACAGAGAAAGAGATCCCAAGTAGGCAGAGAGGCAGGCAGAGAGAGAGAGAGGAGGAAGCAGACTCCCAGCTGAGCCGAGAGCCTGACGTGAGCCTCGATCCCAGGACCCTGAGATCATGACCTGAGCCGAAGGCAGAGGCTTTAACCCACTGAGCCACCCAGGCGCCCTGCAGGATTATTTTTTAGTAATAATCCAAAATCAAAAGCAGAGAAATTTAGGAATGTAAGGTGAAATCAAAGGCAATATTCAACATGCACTCCATGAGGTCTCCAGATGGGCTGTGAAGATTCTAGCAGCGTGTGGATGCCTGCAAATGCAGACATTACCAGATCCTGTACATGCTATGTGTTTTCCTATACATGCATACCTATGATAAAGTTTAATTTATAAATTAGGCACAGCAAGAAACTAAAAATAATAATACAGGGCAATTATAACAGTATACTGTAACAAAAGTTAGGTGAATGTGGTATCTCTCAAAATATCTTACTGTACCTGTATTGACCTTTTTCCTTGTGGCGATGTGAGATGTTATTACAACACCTACATGATGAGATGAAGTCAGGTGAATGACGCAGGCACTATGAGTAGCTGTTAAGCTACTAGTGACCTTCTGACAATACATTAGGAGGAGAATCGACTGCTTCCAGACTGTGCTGACCACGGGTAACTGAAACCAGGGAAGGCGAAACCTAGGATAAGGGAGGGCTACTGTGCATACACTTAAGGCAAGAACCACAACTCTATCTATTACCGGGAAGAAATTTCACTTGTGGATTCTCGAAGAGAATGCTGTGTGAGACATAGTAAACCATGTCCTCAAAATCACTCTTTAATCAATCCAGCCCTGAGTCTCCTACTCTGCTTATTCTAACATCTCCCAATTAAAGGGAAATAGCCTAACGCCAAAAGCAATGGGGGAGGGAGGGCAGCTATAGTTTGATCTGGTTACACAGACCAACACAGACCTGTAAATTACAAAACTCTGTTCCCCAAACTTAATAATTTGCCCACCACAAATGTTCATAAGCAGGGACTCAGTATTATAAAGACATCTGTTTCTCCAAGATGTACACATGATAAAGTAACCATTATAAACATCTACAGAATACGTTTTGAGCTATTTCTTTTAAATTTTTCTCTCCACTTTAACATGGTCTTCTGACTTAAAAATAAAAGTGAAAATATAAAATTATGACCATATTCTTTCAGGAATTCTTTCAAGCTGGTCTGAATTTTAAGCCACATGCAAAGAAAGTATATATTTTTTAAGATTTTATTTATTTATTTGGGAGGGTAGGGGCAGATGGGACAGGGGAAGGAGAAAAACTCTGAAGCAGACTCCACACCAAGTGCAGAGACCGATGTGGGGCTCAATCCCAGGACTGTGAGATCACAACCTGAGCGGAAACCAAAAGCTTAACCAATTGAGCCACCCAGGCACCCTAAGAAAATGTGTTCTTGTAGAAGAGCCCCAATTACCTGATAAATGTCACCATTCTTACTTGGAGAGCTAGTCTTTTGCACTAGTCTTTTACCTTAGTCTTTTATACTAATCCTTTACCCTAATTGCTGACAGTGACATTTGTAAAAGGTACACTTACTCCCTAATGCTGGCTAGACACTTGAGCTACTGTACCAAGTTTATTCAGAAGCAACCCAAAAACCTATAGTTGTGTGTTCTATGAAATTAAAGTTCTTCATAAAACACTTTTTAAGCCATAAAAGAGTATAAAACAATTATTTGCCATTAAAATCACTGAACTTTAAGTGAATACAAAGACTTTGGAGATAGTAAATAACAACTGAGAAAAGTTAAGGGTCAAAATCAAACAGCAATTGAATAACAAGATCTAAACCTTCCATCTCCTACTAGTCCATTATTTCTTCAGCATGCCACGTTTTGCCAAAATCTTTATTTTTAAGTTAAACCACAAGGAAAGTAAATACTATAATGAATTTACAGATATTTACAAGAGGGGAGATAAAGAAGTAAGCCTACTATATTCAACGTGACAAGTATAATAGGAACTATTCCCATGGCTCACTTTTCTCGGCTTCTCAGAATGGATAGGTTAAAAATGAAGGGAAAAATGTGCAAGACTAAATCTCAAAAACAGCTTTTTGCAAAATTAATTATAGCTATTAATCCTTCCTTACAAACTAGACAGCAGAGTATTTTCTCTGTCCCTAAGGAGGAGGGAGCTATTAGAGGAAAACAGCGTTCCCGTGCCACCACTGAGATCAGCAAGTTATAAAAAGTTAAACCACAGAATAGTCACCAATAGCGTTAAGTAATAGCATTGTCAAGCCTGCAATGTAGTTCGCATTTTTCTTCTCAAGAAAAAGTAAAAGCAAGGGCGCCTGGGTGGCTCAGTCGTTAAGCCGCTGCCTTCAGCTCAGATCATGATCCCAGAGCCGCGGGTTCAAGCCCCACATCAGGCTCCCTGCTCGGCAGGAAGCCTGCTTCTCCCTCTCCCACTCCCCTGCTTGTGTTCCCTCTCTAGCTGCATTTTGCTCTATCAGATAAATACATAAAATCTTAATTTAAAAAAAAATTAAAGGTAAAAAGCAGTAAAACAGAGGACATTCTATGGCTGAAGAATGTGATGGGAAGCACAAAAGCCTTCTCTCCCTTTCTGCCAGTACAAAATGTTTTTCAAGTCTCTTTTGTTGGGGTATCTTGATTTTACCTGTAAAAATGCACGCATGTAAAATTTACAACTTACTCCATAATATCTGTATTTGTGTTACTAAAACAAACCTGAGCCTTCGAAAGTGGGCAAGCATCCCTAACAAACACACATCTTCCCACGCAGTGCTCACGCCAATGGGAGACATACAAGGCGGCCAGTTGAAACAGCACAAGGTGCCTGAGGGAGAACCATCCACCTTTCAGCTCCAGGTGGACAAGAGACTCCAAGAAGGAGTCCTCTACGAAGACCCTAGTCCAGCATCTCTTCCCCAACTCCCACCCGTTCTTTGGCTCTCCCTCCCCCTTGCCCCCTGGAGGAAATGAGGTGACACTTCAAGGAAGGAGCAGGCTGCGAAGAAGCCATGAAACTCCACGTTTCTCAAGAAAAACACAGGTGTTGGGCAATACATCTCTATCAACTACAAACATAAAAGGCTCACTATTACAATGAAACATTTGCTTCCCTCTTAGACTTTATACCAAAGTTCAAAGATAACACCATTAATCATGCACAAAAGCATGACTAACCAAGTCATTACTAACCAGTCATTTCCTGCTTACTTTAAATGGAAGGTGAACGTCCCCAGTATCACCACCAGCAACTACAAGTATTTAAAATCCCATCACTATCACTCCTCAATGAGTTCTTTCTATTTAAGACAATTTTAGAAGAAAACTTTTATTGACTACTATTGTTTAAGATTTTAATGCAAACATACTTACTTTCATGTTGTCATTAATAAGAAAAAGCCTGCAGTTAGTAAAAGAAAAAAAAGGCCAAAAAACTAGTAACAAGCAAGATTACAGTTTTTATCAAGTTATCTGTCCTGGTAAGCAGATTCACACCTAATAAAAATGATCTTTCTCAGTACCTCTAGTATCAAGCTAACTGCAATCCACAAAAGGAGTAAATTACGCCTCTACAAGGGTAAAGTCAAAAGTTGTTTTCCACTTACTTCCCATTGAGTACATGAATCCCATAAATAGCAAAACTATTGCTTAATCAGAAAAAAAAAACAGTATAAAGAGTATATATGCAAACCGTGTACTTTCAAAACTCACAAAGAATGAACTGCAAAGTATACTCTAATCTCATTTTATAACTTAGAAAACTTATTCTCAGGTGTAAAAAATAATTCCCTTTAAAAACTTTTATCATAATGTATCAGTATTATTAAACTCAAAAAAAAATAATAAACACATGGTATGTCTATACAGTACTTCACAAAAGCATTTAGATACTATGCTTCTGCACTTAAAGAGCAAATTCTCGGGGAGCCTGGGTGGCTCAGTTGGTTGGGTGACTGCCTTCAGCTCAGGTCATGATCCCAGAGACCCAGGATCCAGCCCCACATCGGGCTGCCTGCTCAGCGGGAAGCCTGCATCTCCCTCTCGCACTCCCCTTGCTTGTGTTCCCTCTCTCGCTGCGTTTCTCTCTGTCAAATAAATAAATACAATCTTTAAAAAAAAAGAAAAAGAGCAAATTCTCATTGGTGAAGATATGCCCTGAATGTACGCACAAATACATGAGCACTTTAAAAACAAAAAAAGACACAAAACAATAACTTGAGATACTGTGCCAAAACAACTAGCTATCCACTTGGGAGCAAGGGTGACACAGGGAAGAATTTAGATTACTCCCTCCCAAATACAAAATCAATCCCAGATTAAACCAAGATTAGATTCTGAATATTTTTGCTTTACTATTTTTTAAGTATTAAATTTTAAAACATAGAATATTTTTGCAGTTAGGGTGAATAAGCAAGATGCTAGATATAAAACCCCAAAACCAGAAGCTTAAAATTTTCTGTAGAGTGTGGTACACACCATCACAAAAAAGTTAAACAATGGAGAAGAAACCAGAAAGTGTACTTTCTTTTTTTTTTTTTTTAAAGATTTTTTATTTATTTGACAGAGAGAAACACAGCCAGAGAGGGAACATAAGCAGGGGGAGTGAGAGAGGGAGAAGCAGGCTTCCCGCCGAGCAGGGAGCCCGATGTGGGACTCGATCCCAGGTCTCTGGGATCATGACCTGAGCTGAAGGCAGTCGTTTAACCAACTGAGCCACCCAGGCGCCCCCAGAAAGTGTATTTTCAATACGTATCACCAAAAGTTATAAAGGGCTCAAAGAAAAAAACACCTCCACCTGAAATGGATAAACAGAAAATTGTAAGGAATAGATATAACTAAGGAAAATTAAAATAATGATACACGAATTTTTAACTATCAAATTAACAAAAAAATTAATAAACTGGTAACTCAGTCTTCACAAGAGGCAGAGTATAAATTGTCTTTTTTAGTGCAATTTGTCAATATCTAATAAAACGTAAGATATGAACTTCCTTTCTCCAAGCAACTCATTTACATTCTAAAACTCCCACACATTTACATTTTAAAACATACACTGTGAATGGATCTATAAAGATGCTGTCACACTTGTTATTTATAACAGAATACTGGAGAAAATACTAATCATTAAGAAATGGATATATAAAAAAACGGTCACATAAGTTATGATACCTCCAATTATGAAAGATTATGAGATATGCGGTCATGACTGAACCCTAACATAACTAACCACAATCTAAATCTCCCCTACTCTTCTTCCTTCTCACACGATTTGTTCCAACTCAATGGATCCTCTGCCAGCCCCCAAATTTGGCTTCTACTTCAAGCATTCCATCTCTCTAACTTCATCAGCAATGCCTGTCACAGTGCCACCCAACCTTATCAAATAGGCTTCAAAAATTTTGCCTAAGAAAACACAGGACATGTATGCAATTAATTTTTCAGAAAGATTCTCATCAGGTCCTTCATCATAGGCAAAAAACAAAAGAATCCAATTTTTTTATTCATTTCAAAGTAAGTGGCAAATGGCAATATAATTTGCCTATAATCCCTTCAGCAAGGCAATACATATAGTATAATCCCAATTTTTAAGTGAAATATTTTGTATATGGTACTTATATAAATATATATGGTATTCATTTCTATTCTGTGCCATTTGGGTAATAAACATTTTTCCTGGAGTAACAAGATCAGATGTTTTTTCCCTTGTGTTTTTTCCCAAATACGTTACATAAGCAATGAAGACTTTTAAAAATCAAACCACCAAATGAATAATTTTAAGAGGGAAGTCCTAAAACATAAATAATCCAAGAGGTACTTTCATCCCCTTACACAAATACACTCTGCAAAGAAAACACAATATTTGCAATAGAATAATATATTCACATTCATGGTTTTGACCCATCAATGAAAGTTTCTCCTTTGCCTAAAACTGAAAACAGAACAAAACAACAACAAAAAAAAAACCAGCCTGTGCTGATGGTCTTATTCTTATGCTAAATTCCTCAACAACATTAAACCCTTGGGCAAAAATTCATTGTTCCGTTAGAACTCCAAATCTCACGTATCTGAATCTCCTGTCTATCGGAACCTTCCCCCCCCCCCCACCCGCAGGGGGAGCACAGCAGAACGTGCTCCCTTCTCCAGGGCCTCATACTGCCGCTGCGCTCTTCATTACACAGAAAACGCCTGAGGCCAGTGTTTTCAAACTTTAAAATACAAGAATTTTTTTAACAACAAAACCCTGCATTACACATAAACACAAATTTAAAAAAAACTACTGAATAGTCTTACTATTTGTGCACACAAATATTTCCAACTCTTTTTAACACTAGTTTTATCCACTAATGAAACACATCCCATTTATTTGGAACTTTTTTCTCCCACTGTTGTATTATGAAACTATCCAAACACAAAAAGGTGACAGAATTATCCCATGAACAGCTGTGTACCCTACTTAGATTCTACAATTAACAGCTTCCTACAGTTGCTTTTTCACAAATCCATCCATCTATCCGTCCCTCTACCCAGCTGTTATTCTCTTATTTTGTGATGCATTTCAAAGTCAACTGCAGACACCAGCACGCTTTTCTCCCAATCACTTCATCATGCATATCAATAACTAGAGATGAACCTCTGAAACACTCTTCTATTCAGGCACGTTTTCTTCCTTTTAGCAAGGCACTCCATGGGGAAAACCAAAACAGACTGCAGGCTTGGAGGTCTCAAGCTAGCCGTGCACACTGAAGGGCTGTTCCCAGAGACCTCAGCCCTGGCCTCTCATCTAGCTACACGGAGCTGCTGGCAAGCAATCAATCACTCCTCTGGACCCCAGCCAAGGCATGGCATATGACAACGTCAGATGGACCCCATGCAGCTCATGGCTAGCTTAAATCATTCCCATTACAGGTACGTAATATTAATTAAAATGATCTGTGGGGGTGCCTGGGTGGCTCAGTTTGGTTAAGCAACTGCCTTCAGCTCAGGTCATGATCCCAGAGACCCGGGATGGAGTCCCACATCGGGCTCCCTGCTCGGCGGGAAGCCTGCTTCTCCCTCTCTCACTCCCCCTGCTTGTGTTCCCTCTCTAGCTGTGTTTCTCTCTGTCAAATAAATAAATAAAATCTTTTTCAAAAAAAATCTGTGCATTTTGTCTCAACTATTTTATTGCCTTCTAAAAATGAAGGAACCCTCTCTGCAGCACTGATTAAGTATAAAGTGTGGTTTTAATTCAAGTATGTGGTATAAGACCTAAAACTAAGGCCCAATATTATGTGCTGCCTTGACATCTGTAAAACCAGGAAGGTCTCTGATGGCCTAACTGCAAGTTCCCCTCCTCACCCAGCTGTCACACACAAGGTCCCCTACCCAAAACACCCTCCTCATCACGGGACGAGCACAGTTCCTGCCTAGCCTCAGGAGCCTGCCACCACACGGAACTAGTCACACAAGCAAGTCACATTCTCTTCAGGGAACCAGGGGCCACCTTACCCTCCCGATCCTACCAAGCCTGCTTCCCACAGCCCCTGCTCCAAGCCCCTGCTCCGGAGCACAACCCCGGACTGGCCTGCAGTGTTCTCGTCCCTGGGCTGGGAGCGTAGGTGATACCCAGCTCTACGAAATCACCTCTCCCCAAGCTCATCTTTCCAAAGCCGGGTGTCATATGTTTGGTCCTGCCCACAAGCCTAGGGCAGGGCTCCCTCCTTCACCACAAGCCTAGGGCAGGGCTCCCTCCTTCACCGATGGAAGGGAAAAGGCAATGATTACAACAAAATGCTCCCTTTTCATTAATGCCTACGTGATGACTGGGGGGAGAAGGGGAATGACTATTATAATTTTGACAAAACATCAACATTTTAAAAGCTGTAGAACAGAAAACTGGGAGGATGTAATGGTAAATGGATGCCAAATTTTTGCCTTTACAAAAAACAAAAAATATACGGCTGGTATGTGAAATTCAACATGGCCGATGCAGCTCTCTGAAACCCCTCCAAACCTGATCCTTCCCAGCCGCCCCTATCTCAGTGACGGATACCACCATCCACATAACTAAGCCTGTAATCCAACGGCATGAGACCAGGGGCCTGGGTTTCCGATTCACTGTCGTGGCCCCAACGGCCAGTATGGGGCTTAGCACAGAGTACATGCTCTGCGGCACGACGAGTGAATGAACAGAGAAATGGTTTCTTCTGAAAGGTTAAGTTCACCTTTCCTGCACCCCCTTGTATTTATAATACACTTGTGGTTCAACTCAATTTAGAGTTGATTTTTCTCATTAACAGAGTGGTAAAAGAGGTGAGATAGAAATACATTGCTTAAATAAGTAATTCTGCACTACTGCACATATTCATTAAAAAGTGACAACAGAAGTTAAAGGATTATTTTGGAATATTGTAAATAGGTTACTTTAGACATTCCAGAAGGTCCAATGCAACAAGACTCATGTTTCCTGCCCCTTTTAAGCCACTGAGACTCTCCACTATCCCAACTGAAAACGTCAAGATCAAGATCTCGTCACAGAAATGTGAATGGCGGAAGGCACAGAGAGCAGCAGGGGTTGATGTTGACCTGGTCCCAAGAATTCATTCTACACTATGTTGATTCTATTTAGCAGTTGTCAAAGGTCAAAGGTATCTCATTCATACAATGTGCCTTTCACTTTTTAACAGAAGCCAGAATTTATTCTGTGATTATGTGGCCAGGCAAAGAGGATTTCCTATTTCCGTGCTCCCAACAGTCAAAAGCAGAAAGCTCTTCTCGAGGTACTTGGTTACATTTTGTCGTCAAGGACCGGTGAAGTCATAGGGTTCACGTTGGCCCCCCAGAGACCGAAAACATCTCTGTCGCAAGTATCACTGAGCAGGGCTTACACCAAAGCAAGTGCAAGTCCCATCCCCTTCCTCAACAAGCTTATCTGTGGCGAGGCAAAACCTGAGCAAAGCAAGGCAGCCTGGATCCACGTTTAAGGCAAGGGGAATTCCGGGACAGACAGCAGGTGGCTCAGAGGACAGGGATCCAGGGCGGGCACTTACAGTACAGGATGGTGCACGCTGGCAAAGGGCGTGGAGGGAGGCAACACCAGCTGTGGACATCTTGCTAAAGAAGCAACCGATTACTCAAGTATTTTCTGTTTTATTCTTTTGAATGCCAGTTTTAACGCACTAAAAAACAACCCCCCTTCACAAGCACGCACACACATGCACACACACACGACTAATCATCCTACATGACACGCACATCTATAATTTCAAGGAAAATACTTTTACTAGACAGCTGGAAGGAATGATCAGGTTTTTATTATGAGTACCACTGCTCCTGAGAAAGCTGGACTCATCTGGTCATACAAGTAGAATCCCATTTTTAACCAGCTCCATGGCACATCAAAACTATGTATTCAGGGACGCCTGGGTGGCTCAGTTGGTTAAGCGACTGCCTTCGGCTCAGGTCATGATCCTGGAGACCCGGGATCGAGTCCCGCTTCGGGCTCCCTGCTCAGCAGGAAGCCTGCTTCTCCCTCTCTCACTCCCCCTGCTTGTGTTCCCTCTCTGTGTTTCTCTCTGTCAAATAAATAAAATCTTAAAAAAAAAAAAAAACTATGTATTCAAAACCTCATTAAAATGGAAGGAAGACTACTGCCACTTCATTCAAAGCACTGCTAATTTTATTTGTAAATACAAAGCATTTAAAGAGCACTGTACTAAACAAAACATCAAACCAGAACAAGTACAAATGGGGATATTCAGTAAGTGGTCACGACTAGTATGTCTGAATGAAGTATTTCCGAATGGAAGAAAATACTAGAGCCAGGAGAAGGTAACTCACTCTCCTTCCATCCCCTTAAACAAAATTCCCCATCACTGATATATACAGAAGTTTATGTTAAAATACAGTTGACAACTAAATATATTGTAGTTCCCCAACTGGATCCTGAAACAGAAAGAGGGCATTAGTGGGGAAGCTGGTGAAAACCAAATAAAATTCCAGAGTTTAGGTAAGTAACATACTGTTGATGGCTTCTTATTTGAGACAAATGAACTATGGTAAGGTAAGATGTTAGCAAAGGGGGACTGGTGATGGGGTATAAGGGAACTCTGTTTTATCTTTACAACTTTCCTATAAATCTAAAATTATTCCAAAATAAAACATTTATTTCTAAAATGTAGTTAATAAGTACTGGGCCAAAGGTTGTTCAAGTAATGAACCATGATTCAAGTACCTCTGAGAGATCTAGTAAGCCAAGTGTCTAATGGCTTTATACTGATTAAATGCTGAAATCCCACAGGTGATGTGAGTGGGGGAAAGGGGAAAACAACAGTAACTGTGCCTGGGAGCCATGAAAGACCTCAGAAGCTCTGTCCCAGAACTCCAGTCACCATGACAACCCCTCCTCTTGTGCTGGGACACGCCCCCCCCCACCGAGGGTACACTCCAAGGATCACCTTTCACAGTTACCAGTCACCAAGTCTAACCTGCAGTCGTGTTCCAGAAGACTCAAGAGTGAACCAGAAGATTCTGACAGCTTTTCCTGAATTTAGGAATGCATCCTAAGTTATTTATGACACTGGTACTAGATGTTTACTCAAGTGAGAGCAGGGACCAGAAAGTCTACTGTACAGTGTTAACTTAAACCCTATAACCAAACACAAAGTCTACACATACAGGGTCTCTGGACATACAAGATATTTTCAAGACCCTTGGTGGGAAATATTCTCTATGTTCTTTCAGAGGAATTGGGACATGGTAAGTCACAAGGAGAGTGGCCTTGGCCTCAGAATGAGCAAATGGCAAGCTCTGCAAGAAGTGGGCCCACCAGCCCCCACCAGGGTTCACCCTTTCACGGGCTGGCACTTCAGGGGAGAAGCACAGTGGGGGAGGAAAGAAATCAGATGACTTGAGCTCAAGAGAGAGAGAGAACATAAAGACAGCAGCTGGGAGAGCCAACTCTCCTCCCCTCCCACCCCAAGAGGAAAAAAGAAGGAAATATGAAACCACTGCAAGAGGAAGAGAGGAGGCTTCCCTCCAGTTGTTGTCGTCATCGTCGTCATCGTCATCCTTGCTGCCTCTTCCAAGATCACCACCAGTACAAGTCAGGACTGGGAGGCAGATGCATCGTATGGGAAAAAGCTCCAAGCTGAGTGTCAGGGGAGGACTCTAAGAGAGCTCCTAGATTCTGACAGCATTGATTCAAGGAGACACACACGCTCTGAATGCAAAATGATAAATGTATCAGTGGAACTGGTCTCCCTATAAACAAATTCACCATTAGGATTCAGCTTCCATCACGACCCTAGTATCTCAGTCATCAGCCTTTGAGTCCGCGGCACTAGATAATGTCCTTTGTCAATTATGACAAAATGGAGATTTCTCACCATTCCTGACAGGACTGTAAAAAGAGGTGCTTAGAGCTGAATTGTTCTTACAGCCCCGCCCCCCACACCCCCCACTCCTTCCACCTGTCATCTCTCGGGGTCTCCGCTTTCATGTCAATCTGTTCTCAGGCTTCAAAATGTCTCCCTCAGCAGCCTCTTTTATACTGTAAGAACAACGAATTATGTTCCTTTCCCTCTACTCCTAATGATTCAAGGCCTGAATCTTTACTCTGAACCAAAAAGTAAAGAAATAAATTGACATATTTCTTTTTTTTAGGTTCAGACTTCACAGAATATAAAAACCAATTAAGTCAACCAATTATGCCAAGTATAATATGTAAATAGTGCTTTGAAACATTTAAAATAATAATCTTGACTTCTGAAGTTATATTTCTGTCGAACCATCACTATGTCAATTATCTGGTAGGTACATAACACAGCAGATGTCTCAAATCAGACTCCTGAGTTCAACTTTTAACCAAACACATGAAATACAAATGGAAAGAATTTATTGATACAGAATTTTTTTCCCCAAAAATGAATACTATGGCTTAATGTACCTGGCCTGCTTGCAGACGGGTAGATCAAGAGGCAAAAACCTACCTCCAGGCCACCTAGGTGGCTCAGGGGGTTAAAGCCTCTGCCTTCGGCTCAGGTCATGATCTCAGGGTCCTGGGATTGAGGCCGCGTCCTACCCTCTGCTCAGCTCTCTGTTTCCTCTGCTCTCTCTGCCTGCCTCTCTGCCTACTTGTGATCTCTCTCTGTGAAATAAATAAAATATTAAAAAAAAAAAACCTACTTCCACACCAGATCAAAACACACACACACACACACACACACAAATGCCAAACTTAGAAATAAGGTTACTGCCCATGGAAAAAAGCCTACTTCTGTTTTCAAAGGGCAGATATTAATTTTTATTTTAAAAGAAAAAATTTTTTACAGATTTTGTTTGAGAGAAAAAGTAAGTGAGAAAGAGAGCCCAAGTGGGGGGGGGGGGCAGAGGGAGAGGGAGAAGCAGACCCACGCCCCTCACGCTGGGAGCTGGACTCCGGACTTGATCCTAGGACCCCAGGCTCACAACCTGAGCCCAAGGCAGGCACTTAACTGAGTCACCCAGAGGCCCCTAAATGAAAATTTTAGATGAACAAAAGCAGCTAATTCCCATTTGCATCATTTTTTGGACACCAAAAATTCTATATAGTTTTGAATGGCCCCAAATACGCCTTCGAATCTATGCATTAGTGACAGCACTGTGCACATAAGTATAGCCATCCACACTCAGGCCAGAAGCCAGAGAGAATATCCAACTGCCAACACAGAAACTGTTCCCGTGGTACCCGTGACCCTGGCGTGAGAGATGCTTGAATATCGTCCTATATCACGCTGGAAATCAGTATGCTCTACGTGTCACTGAGAAACCTCTTCTAGTTTCATTGAAGTCAATGAAGCACATACAACCCAGGGAAATAAACCAAAGTGGACCAAAATGCTTCCATCCAAAAAATAATGACTGGTTGTTGTTTTAAAACTCACAAGGCAATTCTTCAAATTTCTAAACCATTAGGAATATTGAAGTTTACCAAAGTTATTAAAGCACAGGACAGAATGGAAGACTGCTAATAAGCAGGTTCAGTGACCACACTTAGCAACAAAACCTTTCCCCCACACCATCCAGCACGAGAATTGCCTTTGTAGTTTGAGAGGTTTTACCTTCTGTTGTCCAAGCTCCCCGTAACAACCCTGGGATGAAGGAAATGCACGGGATACCCTGTGTCACTGATGTGCAGGGATCTGCTGCTTCTGCTGCTACACGAGATCTCCTGCTTCCCAGTTCTTGGCTTGCCTGTCCCTAAACTACATCACCTCCAAAGGTGGTCTTCCTCTCACAGATCCCACAGCCCTAAAATCTTTATTCCTTTTCAGTCTCCCTGTCCTTAAAATGTCCTGGCAGGTTATGAATAAACTCCAAGAGAGATCCAGGGTCATTACCCTCGTGTAAATATCACAGAGAAGCTCATGCTAAACCGTGTCCCACCAGGCCAGGGCGGAGAGTGTCCTCCCTCACTGTGCGAACAGAACGGGGCACAGGGAACACCCAGGCTTCTTCCACTCACCACCAAGGAGTGAAACTGGTGAAGATAGAGTGCATCCCCTACTTCCTTTCATACTGCTATCAGTTTTTTAAAAATATATGTATTATTTTTAAAAACCATTTTTTTTTTTTTTGCAAGGAAAGAAACAATACAAGCAGGCCTCCTGTGTCCATAGTGAAGAGTCGAGAACCAACAAGAGGGAAGAGCACCTTGCAACCACAGAAATTGTGGACCATGCACTCCTGCCACCGGCTCTTCACTGAAGGCTAAAAGCTCTGAACTCATTCGATCTCGGGTTCCATCCAAGCCCCTCTCAGCAATTTACTAATATCACCATGCTGAAACGTCCCCTTGTGTGAAATGAAGAGAACACCTAAGTCATCAGGTCATAAACTCACATGCTAAAGGCCCAAGAGAATGCAATGGTCTTAGCAGATCTTCAGTTTAAATTTTATTACCATCTTTTCATGATCATTTTTCCACTGCATGTTTCGCACAACTGAGACACCTCTGGGAACATCTGGGTTCCGTGACCACATGCACACAGGAAGGAGCTGGCAGACGCCCACCACCAGCTGTGCGCACATCCCCTGCACGCAGCCAACGGTTCTCGGAGGGCCAGAGAGCATAACTTGCTGATAGCTTTAGTCCTCGTCTGCACTGGGACCAATGACCCGAGAGAGTTCTGTCCTCTCGGAAGAGACGGCGGCGGCACAACTCCAAACCAGCCTCTCTGATAGGCCTGATGAACATACAACTGAATGGACAATACGTCTATCTTAACAGGACCCCGACTTCATCAGCACCGGCCACACACAGGGACACGCCTCATGCGTGCCTGTCCAAACAGAGAGAAATCTACCCTATTTCAGACCCTGAACTCTCCTGCCAATGAACGCAGAGCACAGAACCACAGAGGCAAGAAGCCAAGTCCTCCCCTCCTAAAATCTACTTTCCCTAAGCCACACAGCCTTCCCAACCCGTCTCGACAGATTTTACGTGCACCACTGACTGACAAATGAGTCTCTGAAGTTGAAGTGACTTGTTCCATTTAACATTTAGATTCGACCTGCGTATCAGCTGTCAAAAAATCAATGCCAAGGTCGAGGGAGGGAAGAGGCAAACAGAGCTGCTCCCGGAAGACACGTGAATGCCTGTGATCACTCTGCAGCAGGCGGGGGCGTGGTGGGCCCTCCCACTGCTGCCCTTTCGCGCCATATAGAGCAGCTGGCACCGACACCCTTGGTGCTCACAGCCGCCTGCAAAATTGCTCAGGGTGCAAGCATGTCCCTGCTAGTCGAAGAGATCCCCAGACACTCTGAGCCTGCGGAAGAAGCAACAAACAGCCAGGCCTGGGCCAGTCCTGAAATCTCAGCGGCTCAGACTAGTTAACACCAGCCCCACTCTTACCTCTCCGTCTGGTCTAAAGGCTCACCACGGTGTCACTTAGAAATAATAAGAAATACAGCACAGTGATCTCAGACTTAAAAGGCAATCAGACAGCTCTATTTCTCCTAACATATCCCAGCATATTCCGTGTCAATCTGGTCATGTTTACCAGGAGCAAGCCCAGCTTTAAAACGTGCTCACCGTGAAGAGGAATTCAAGAACAGGGATATTACATTAACCACGTCAAAAGTCATAGCAAATTTTTTTCCTTTTTCCTATTTTTTTTTATTTCTTTTATTTTTTCCATAACCCAGCAACCCCATCCCTCCCCTCCCAACCCCCAGCAACCCTCTCATGGTTTGTCTCCCTCCCTGGTCCCATCTTGTTTTATTTTTTCCCTCCCTACCCCCTACGGCCCCCCCGCCCTGTCTCTCAAATTCCTCATATCAGAGAGATCACATGATAATTGTAAAAGTCATAGAACTTCTTAAAAGTTCATCTAATATTTGGCTGTTTATAATTACCCACCAGGGCTGAAAGACTGACAGGCTTCTCCCCCCAGTCCCGAGAGAAGAGACTGGAAGCTCTCTCCCAGGCTGCACAGGTCCTTACCACCACCCCGGCCCAGCCACGATGCCGGCATGAAGCAGCTGTTTACCCGGACATCGGACATCGCTGGAATCTTGTTTGAACTTCTAAATCACCATGGCTTTGATAACCACTTTTAATGACATCTGACAAAGAACGACAGTCTTTCAAGGCAACATTCAGAATCAGGCGAGGACTTGGGATGCGGCAGGGGGTAGCTGCCTCTGAGACAAAATTTAAAGGGGTGCCAAAATCTCCCCAGTTTTGAAAAATATTTTAATTTTTTTAAAAAATCAAAGTTAATGCTAAAAATCCAAGGTAAACACAATGTCAACATTTTAAATAAAAAGAGGATCACCTGAGGGTCCTGACTGTTAAGAAGGAAATTTAGAAACTTTCTCAACCAATGTTCATTATAATCACAGGCCTGCTCCCTCCAGGGGTCAGAAGAGGGTCAGTGGGCTTCAAGAAGTAAGTGTATCCCCCAGAAGACCCAGCCACTTCCCAGAGCTTGCCTCTTCCCTGCAAACTAAGGGCTACTGCCCCCTCTCTCCTCCCCCTCCACATCATGAGGGACTGGAGAACAGCAGGAGAAAGTCTCTGTCCTGATCCCAGAAAATTAACAATAACCAAGAGACCAACCTTGTCACACACAAATGAAGGGGAAAAAATGGGACCAAGAGGAAAACCTCAGAAATGAATTAATACACGCACTCTGGGTCCACAATTATTGGTGCAAAGGCCTCTAACTCCCACCCAGCAGTCCTGGCATGAACTGTGCCGGCCGAGGGGACTCGGCCATCGTGGACATGCACACCTTCTATCTCTACATCTAAAACAAACTTTACTATGTAACTGTGTGATAGTAACCTTTAAAAGTATTCTAGGTAAAAAAAAAAAAAAAAAAAAAAAAAACCTCTTCTCATTTATCCCCTCATGATATTGTTCTTCAAAAATAAAAACTAGAGAAGTAACAAAATAGGCCTCTCTGCTCTAACAGAATTATTTGCCCTGATTTAGTAGGAATAACGCTGGGAATTCATATACACAACTTCATAAAATTTAACTTTTCCAAATATATCGACTATTTTAACCTACCAGAAGTCATGTTTAACAATCTTTCTATATAATGCTTTCCATTCAAAAACTAGGCAACTAAATCATCACATCTTTTTTAAAAAGAGATTACAGTTTTACAATACGTCAGCAAATATGCCCAACAATCTGCATTTAGCTGTATTTAGCACAAAAACCCACACATGCTCTCTATCTCAATATGACCATAAAGCAACCAAAACATTTTTTTTCCAGTACCAATGTTTCTCCCTTTCTGTTTCCCATTATAAGAAATAACTATAAAATGCATTACGAGTGGTTTTTTTCTTAAATCCCTTTGGAGTTAGCAATTGATATTCATACTTTACAAAGATTTGCAAGTTCCAACACAGAAGCCTTTGCTAAAGTTGTCTTTTATAGCATGGGCTGTGTTCATGTGTGGTCTGTAATTCCTCTAATAAGCTCCCATAGAATGTTACCTTGGACATACAAGCATCTCATTTGAGGAGACAAGACACAGAACTTTGAATTCTCAGACTAAGGAGAAATCCCAGGCTCCTGCCCCCTCCTCAATACTAGTGATTCCCGCACAGGATGTGTTTCGCCAGTAAGCGATGCCCATCAGCACACAGCCCAAAGACCTGAATACCTCCAATCTAGCCAAGAACTCCTGAGTCTGACATTTCTGGGTTGAAGCCTGCCTCTCTCACCTACAGGCTCTGCGAGATGGTACCACTTACTTAATTTTACCAGGTCTCGATTTACTCTTCTATCAAATGGGTAAATACTGCCTACGTCATAGAATCAGTGTGCAGACGTAATCAAATAATGTACACAAAACCCCTAAAATGTAACCAAACTGGGTAATAAATACCAGCATCCATCCCACAACAACCTGTCAAAAGTTTGTGCATTAGAGGTACTTCTCTAAGCAGCTCTGTGCTAAGAACCCACACGGCCAGGAGATGCAGGCACAGGACCATGAACATTTTATAAGCACTTAAGGATTAAGGATTCCTTTTTTTTAAAGATTTTATTGTTGGTTAAAATGGGCGCCTGGGTGGCTCAGTGGGTTAAAATCTCTGCCTTTGGCTCAGGTCATGATCTCAGGTTCCTGGGATCGAGGCCCGCATCGGGCTCTCTGCTTAGCAGGGAGCTTGCTTTCTCCTCTCTCTCTGCCTGCCTCTCTGCCTACCTGTGATCTCTCTGTCAAATAAATAAATAAAATCTTTTTAAAAATAAATAAATAAATAAGATCTTTTTATTTATAAATAAATCAAATAAATAAATATTAAAATAAATCAAATAAATAAAATCTTTTTTAAAAAAGATTTTACTTATTCATTTGACGGAGAGAGAGAGCGCACGCACACACCAGGAGGGGGAACAGAAGAGGGAGAAGCAGACTCCCCACTGAGCAGGGAGCCCAATGCTGACTCAAGCGGTAACCAACTGAGCCCTCCAGGTGTCCCAAGATTATGGATTCTAAAGCCACCCTGTACCAAATTCAATAAACTTCATGGAGAAAACAACAATTCCTTTCATTGTTTCTTCCGACTTAAAAGGAATCCTGGAGAGGGTTTTTGTTTGTTTGTTTGTTTTAAGATTTTATTTATTTGACAGAGCAAAACACAGCCAGAGAGGGAACACAAGCAGGGGGAGTGAGAGAGGGAGAAGCAGGCTTCCTGCTGAGCAGGGAGTCCGATGTGGGACTCGATCCAGGGTCTCCGGGATCATAACCTGAGCCGAAGGCAGTCGCTTAACCAACTGAGCCGCTCAGGCGCCCTGACAGCTGGAGAGGGGTTTCTTTATTCCCTGCACTGATAAAACCATCCTCCACGTAATTGCCACTAATGAACTTAGGGACCCTGTGTTTTGCAAAGGAAATCACACAGGAGCCTCTAAGAAAAACTCCACTATCTAAAACATTTTTTTTTTTTTAAGATTTTATGTACGGATGTGTCAGAAAGACAGAGAGATCACGAGCAGCAGCAGACAGAGAAGCAGGCTCCCTGCTGAGCAGAGAGTGCAAAGCAGGACTCGATCCCGGGACCCTGGAAGACAGCTGCATAACTGACTGAGTCACCCAGGCGTCCCTAAAACATGTTCTTGGTACTATTTTCAAAATTGACAAAATTACTGACCATGTAATTTGCCCTTAAAACCATGGAAATCACGGGCTCCTGGGTGGCTCAGTTGGTTGGGCGACTACTTTCAGCTCAGGTCATGATCCTGGAGACCCGGGATCGAGCCCCACATCAGGCTCCCTGCTCGGCAGGAAGCCTGCTTCTCCCTCTCTCTCTCTCCCCTTGTGTTCCCTCTCTAGCTGTATTTCTCTCTGTCAAATAAATAAATAAAAATCTTTAAAAAAAAAAAACATGGAAATCAAATGTTTCAGATTTACATTTCTAATTTTTTAAATTGTTTATTATAAATATTTTTATTTATTTATTTGACAGAGAGGCAGAGACAGAGCACAAGTAGGTAGAGTGGCAGGCAGAGGGAAAGGGAGAAGCAGGCTCCCCACTGAGCAGGGAACCCGATGTGGGGCTCGATCCTAGGACCCTGGGATCATGACCTGAGCCGAAGGCAGCCGCTTAACTGACTGAGCCACCCAAGAGCCCCATCAAATTTAGGTTTCTAAAAACATTTGCAAATATGCCCAAAAGTAGCCCAAATTTTACTTGGCTTTGTATAAACTAGAGAAAAATTACAAACATCTCAAACAAAAACTGTAAACTTCAGTGACTGAACTATTAAAGTCAGTAAATTATGAAAGAAACTTAGAAAACCAGCTATCTAACATACCCAACTTCCTTTCTCTGTTAAGCATTAGGTCTCCAGGTATTTCTGAAAAATGGGAATTTATTTACTTCTATTAATGAGTCAATGGAAATTAACTTAGGAAGCATTAAATAAGTTTCTGACATTTTTACTAAATGGGAACCATAGCCTACTTTAGATAGAAGGAGAATAATCCTTAGCTTTCACTAATACTATGAAAGAAATCTATTCACTGGAAATCAATGTTTCCACTGTTGGCATTCTCCAACTAGTTTGCTGGCTTTTTACCTTTAAGAAATAGGAAGAGGGACAGGAACACGACCTGAACCAAGATTCTAAAGCAGCTCCGGCAACTTGGCAACTCGGTGTGACTGTGGCTACAGAGAGCAGAAAAAGACTCCAGAAAAAGGCACTATCTCTGGGGACGACTAGGGTGCCAATTCCTTTCCACCTGGCCATTTTTCCTCGGGATCTCCCGCTAATCCAAAGCTTGCAGGGCTTTGTTCTTTAATAAGGGAGGCATTTCCTCCTTCAATAACATGAAAGCTAAACACTGGGAGTGATGAATGCCTAGGCAAATCTTCTAGTGTAGCTTCCACTGCCCCCTCCGTCACTCAACTAAACGTGGAAATGTTCGTGTCCTAACTCCTTGCTAAGATGCTCACTGAGGGAAGGATACCTGGCCAGCTCCCTCAAACTGAGTCCCACAGAGGTGGCATTATGGTAAGGAGTTTGGGGCTCAAACAGGTGGCCCTGGCTCTTCTCAGGACACCATCCCCACACCCAAAGCAGTTCTTTTTATCATATGTTCACCATACCAGGCTTCCCCACAGGAGCTCACTTACTCAAAGCTTCCATGAGTGACAATGACTGAAAAACCACTTGGGAAAGATGCTGCAACCAACACGTTCACAATGCAGTGAGCGAAAGAACATGAGTTTCAAAAGCAGCTTTTCTAGGATGGTTCTGCCACAGCCAATGGCCACAGACTGCTCCACATCTACTCCTAAATCCCTCTGCCCCTGGCTGGCTTCGCCTCAGCTGGCTGCAACAGCTAACATCTCACACTCGCTGTTCTGGGATCCCCTGGAGCCGGGTGTGGCCACGTGATGCAGGTCCCTAACCCGAACTGGATGGGGAGAACAGCAGAGGGTGGAGGACAGGAGTGGGTACAGAGGTACCACCTGGACAATCCATTTACCTGTCTTGCACATCATGGAACACGTGGACTACGTGGGATAAGACGCCTAGAGCAGCCAGCCACACAAAACCTGCGATCCACATCTCAGCCACCAGAACCCCCTCCACGCTGCCCAAGTTCGAAAGCTCTGCTCTCTGCCACAGCTGTGCCCTCCCCTCAAAACTACTCTGCCTCCCTCCCCTGCAAATACTCCACACCCCAAATAGAACAGACCTGCCCTGCTCTTGCTTGCAGCAGTTCACGTGTATCAGACTCTTCCACCAAGTAGCGGAGAGGCTTTTCCTCCCCCTCTAACAACAGCACCTAGCTCAGCTCCTCCACAATACTGGCCGAAACCACAATGAGTGGTGACTTCTTTCATCCCTTAACGTATACCTAAGCACCTGCTCAGGGCCAGGCATTGTACAGGGAATGCAGCAGTGAAGGTGGACCAAGTAGCCTTCTTCTAAATCCTGTGACAATCTGGGCCTCTGGGACACAGTGATAACATGCAGACTTCTACTGCACTCATCACTAAGGGTTCTCTCTGCCACAATTTACAGAGAACGTGTCACAGGCCAATCATGAAAGAATATTATCCTCCTTGTCTTCAGAGCATCTGTCAGATATAACACTGGGCCTGATGCACAATGATTATTAAACACTAACACTCCCTCAATCACCACAGAGCCCCACAACATCAGGTGTAGCCCATTAATTTTCTTCCATTAGATTACCCCATGATTTACTCCTCACAAACTCTAGTCCTGTTCTCTTCTTCTTCCCATGTCCTTTTGTTTTTATTTTCTCTTCATCTGTTTCCAAAATTTTAACAGTTACATGTTTTTGTGGTAGACCTTGCAATCCTTATACCAGAAACATTATTATGTAGTCTAGCATATAGTTAGCTGGATTCTAATTAACACCACTATTAATTAACATTTTTCTGGAAGCGTCAGCCAGTGTGACTAAACAGAGAAGTAAGTAAATATCTTCCATAAATACAGAAAGCAGACAAACTGATCATTATTTGCATATGATAAAACTGCATACCTGGCAACTGGAACAGAATAACTTGAATTACTATAAAATTTAAGGGGTGCCTGGGTGGCTCAGTCAGTTAAGCATCCAACTCTTGGACTCAGCTCAGGTTATGATCTCAGGGTCCTGGGACTGAGTCCTGTACTGGGCTCCACACTCAGCGGGGAGTCTGCTCGGGACTCTGTCCCTCTGCCCGTCCTCCCCTCTCTCTCTCAAATAAATAAAACTTAAAAAAAAAAACACCATAAACAAGTAGGATTTATTCCTGGGTTGCAGGGGTGGATTAACATCCACAAATCAATCAATGTGATACATTAATAAAAGAAAGGACAAGAACTATATGATCCTCTCAACAGATGCAGAAAAAGCATTTGACAGAATAGAGCATCCCTGTTTGATTAAAACCCTCTGCTATATGAGGACACAGGGAACATACCTCAATATCGTAAAAGCCATATACAAAAAACCCGCAGTGAACATCATCCTCAACAGGGAAAAACTGAGAGCTTTTCCCCAGGATGTCCACTCCGCACCACTGTTGTTGAACATAGTACTGGAGGTCCTAGCCCCAGTGATCAGAAAACAAAAAGAAATAAAAGACATCCAAATTGGCAAGAAGTTGTCAAACTTGCACTCTTCAGAGATGACATGATCCTCTATATAGAAAGCCCAAAAGACTGCACCCAGAAATTGCTAGAACTCTGTTTCAGTCCTGTATGGAATTCAGCAAAGTTGCAGGATATAAAATCAATGCACAGAAGTCAGTTGCATTTCTATACATTAGTGATGAGGCACAAGAAAGAGAAATCAAGGAATTGATCCCATTTACAATTGCATCGTAAGATACCTAGGTATAAACCTGACCAAAGAGGTAATGATCTGTACTCTGAAAACTATAGAACAGGAAGGGAGGGAGGGAGGAAGGGAGGAACATTCCCTGCTCATGGATTGGAAGAACAAATATTGTTAAAATGTCTATGTAACCCAAAGCAATCTACACATGTAATTCAATACAATCCCTATCAAAATACCATCAGCATTTGTCACATGGCTGGAACAAATAATCCTAAAATTTCCACAGAACCACAAAAGACTCCAAATAGCAAAGGAATGTTGAAAAAAAAACCAAAGCTGGAGGCATCACAATTCCAGACTTCAAGCTGTAATACAAAGCTACAATCATCAAGACAGTATGGTATTGGCACAAAAACAGACATGGATCAATGAAACAGAACAGAGAACCCAGAAATGGACCCTCAATTCTATAGTCAACTAATATTCGACAAAACAGGAAAGAATTTCCAGTGGAAAAAAGGTGGTCTCTTCAATAAATGTTGTTGGGAAAACTGGACAGCAACATGCGGAAGAATGAAACTGGACCACTTTCTTAACACCATACACAAAAATAAACTCAAAATGGATTAAAGACCATGTGAGACAGAAATCCATCAAAATCCTAGAGGAGAACACAGGCAGCAACCTCTCTGACCTTGGCCACAGCAACTTCTTGCTAGACATGTCTCTAAAGACAAGGGACACAACAGCAAAAATGAACAAGTGGGGCCTCATCAGGACAAAAAGCTTTTGCACAGCAAAGAAAATAGTCAACAAAACTAAAAGGCAACCTGTGGAATGAGAGAAGATATTTGCAAGTGACTTATCAGATAAAGAGTTAATACCCAAAATCTACAAAGAACTTACCAAACTCAACATCCCCAAAACAAAAAAATCCAGTCAAAAAATGGGCAAAGACATGAACAGACATTTCTTCAAAGAAAACATACAAGTGGCCAAAAGACACGTGAAAAAATGCTCAACATCACTCAGCATCAGGGAAATTCAAATTGAAACCACAATGAGGTATCACCTCACACCTGTAAGAATAGCTGAAATTAACAACTCAGGAAACGACAGACAAGGATGCAAAGGGAATCCTCCGTACACTGCTAGTGGGAGTGCAAGCTGGTATGGCCACTCTGGAAAACAGATGGGGATTCCTCAAAAAGTTAAAAATAGAGCTACTCTACAACACAGCAATTGCACTACTAGGTATTCACTCTAAACGGTACAAACTTACTGATTCGAAGGGGCACACGCCCCCCAATGTTGATAGCAGCAATGCCCACAACAGCCAAAATAGACAAGGAGCCCAGATGTCTGTTGACAGATTAAGGGAACACAGGAAGAGTCCAACAGACCTCAATTTACAGAATATATGACATTTCAAGCAAAAGCAGAAAGGAGTGATTATCCAAAGAAAAACGGCCCAACAACTCCATTCTACAAAGCTATTCATACTTGCAGTATCACCAAAACTGTAATTATCTATCTCTACCCCTTTCCTCTCCCTCTCTCTCTCTCTCTCTCTCTCTCTCTCTCTCTCTCTCTCTCGCATGCACACACACACACACACACACACACACACACACACACACCCCTTACCTAAAAGCCTAGAAGGAAGGCTATGCAGGAGACAGCTGTTACCACATTCACACTTGGAGGAGAGGAGCTAGGGGCAAAGAGCCTTTACATCTTCTCTGTACTGATCAAGTTGTCTAAATGTTTATACACTCTTTACGCCAATATGGATTATTCCTGAGAGTGACTGACATAGGAATCATTTTTCTTATCTCTTTTGTACTGTACACTAGAGGTGGGGGACACAGACTTTGCCATCAGACAAAAACAGGCTCAAAACCCATTGCTTCTGTGCACTGCTGGCATGATCCTGGAGTTGTTTATCTTCCGTAAGTCCATCCCTTCATCTTCAAAAAGAGGATGACACCTTCACCCGATTGTTGTAAGTATTAGCTGCAGGACAAATACGCAGCCTCATACCCGGCACAGAACTACCTAACACATGCAAGCGCTGCCGTGCTAAGCAACGCCACCTCGAATCCACGCGTAAGACGGGAAGGAGAGGTTGGTTCTATGTCAGAGACACGTAGTTCTCCTAATTTCTTACTCTAATACTGTTCCCAGTACACTACATTTCAGTCGTATTTTCTTAGGGAATAACAATTGATTTTTGCGAAAGATTTTTCTGTGGGTCAAGAAAAATACAGCTTCTAAAAAAAACGAAAGAAAGAAAAATCCAGCTTCTAAGGTACCTGTGAACGATAAGGTACCAGAGGGATGAGCTGGCCAGTACAGAAAAAGTCAATCTTCTAATCACAGTTGGGAGAGGGTATCATAAAGGCCATTTCCCGTCCACCCCAAGTTCGGAGAAGACAAGCTGAAAGAACACTCAAGTCCGCAGGTTGTCAGCATTTCCAGTTTGGCAATAAGCACAGTAAACATAAACGAGCCCTTTATATTATTTATAATATAACAGTAGGCACTTAGGAAAAGTCATTTCAATGCCCCTGAAACCACAGCAGAAGCTAATAAACTCTTGCAAATAATAGTAATAATAATAACTGTGGGGGCGCCTGGGTGGCTCAGTTGGTTAAGCGACTGCCTTCGGCTCAGGTCATGATCCTGGAGACCCGGGATTGAGTCCCACATCGGGCTTCCTGCTCAGCAAGAAGCCTGCTTCTCCTTCTCTCACTCCCCCTGCTTGTGTTCCCTCTCTGGCTGTGTTTCTCTCTGTCAAATAAATAAAATCTTTAAAAATAATAATAATAATAACTGTGTGTGTGTGTGTGTGTGTGTGTGTGTGTGTGTGTCATGTTTGTGTGTGTGTGAAGCTAAGCTGGAGCTGACTGGTAAGACCAGTCGTGGCAACGGAGGGCGTTTGGTGGATCCACTGTAATCACCTACATCAAATAAGCAAATCCTGTACTTCAATTCAGTGGACTCTCTTTACAAAATAGTAAACAAAATGCAAGTGCCAGATCATGCACACAGTGACTTACAACAGACAGCTGTCCTTAATCAGAAGGGGACGATATTGGCCATCACACAACTCAAACTACAAAGACTGGTATTCAGTAACTGCCAAGAGACAGTGGTTACTCTCTCCATTTGCAGAGCCAGGGGCTGTCTGAGAACACCTCAGCCAAAACCTTTGTCTTGAGGAAGATTATCCTTACTATACCAAAGTATTCACAGGGATCCGTCTCCAAGTCAGAGCGGAAATTCTTTCTTCTACCACTACCTATTTTTGCAAATGTGCAATTGAGGGATGTCTCTGAAAGCAGCCAGCACAGCACGTAAGCCCCTCCTCGATGCACGGGGTCAGCCCACAGGGGTCTCAGGGTCTCAGCCCTGGGGGTACCTCCTTAGGGCCAGCCCTCCCAAAATCTGGCCCCGTTTGCAAGAACTATGTTGTGTGTGCAGATGAAGCCTCTCCTCTTCACACACACCCAACTGAGGAGTGACTCTGGATGACACACTCTCCAAGACCCAAGGGCACTTGGACTGATAAATGGAAAAACAAAGCAAAAGCCCAGGGCACCCTCAGAGAAGCTGGCAGCCGAGCTCCAGGCAAACCTCGATGAAGAGGTGAAGCAGCACCAACCGGGAACCTACCCGGTGCCATAACGAACTAAACACACGGGTGAATTTTACTTTTAAAATCCTCCAATATAAGACCAGATGACCACAAGGAGAGCCTTGGAAGGTAGTCATTTAAAATGTCAAAGGCCCGAACAAGTACTTCTAAGACCTTACCAAATGGAGTGGTAAGGAACACAGAAAGTAACTCATTCTCTGGTTAAATAACACAACTTTATATTTTGCTGCTGCCTGTCAAAATACCAAGTGTGATAAAAGTAAATGTTTCGCTATTTACAACAGTTGCAATAGGATACCAGTCAGACTATGATGAATTTTTAGCAGAGGACTTGAAGCAAAGTTTTGGACCAAGACTGAAAAGCTAAAAAGAAATATTTTTATTTCCCATTAGTTGTTAGGAAGTTTTCTCTCCTCCCCTTCCCTTAAACTGAACCCCACTTGAATGAAATACACACACCACTTATTTCACACCATAAAATGCAAGCTTTCTTGAAAATGGTTCAAGCATTCTTTTAAAGCGTGTGGATTTCTCTACATGGGCGCTTTTAGTTTCCAATCTATAACATCGTCTGCTGATCAGTGTGATCTGGGCTGAACTCCTTGGTAGAACCCTTCATCCAAACACAAGATTATTTCATCCATCCCTCCTCAGTGCCCCTATCTGTTTCCACAACCATTGTCTTAAGCTTTGGTTCCCAAGACCCCAACTGCCCAAGCAGAGAGAATACCGCCCCCCCCCCCCAGCCCCTTCTCCCAGGGTATGGGAGATAGTGCTGTGCACTCTGGGCATTCTAATGTTTCATTAATAAAATCCAAGAGAACATTCACTCAAAATCCTTACTTATCTCTAGACCAGCGAATCCAGCACTGAAAGAAGAAGAGAATTACAGGAGAGAGCCTGCTGTGGAAAAGCAGGGCCATAAAAGGGACGGGGGGGAGGCGGGGGGTGTAGTAAAAACAGGCTTAAAGAGCAAATATACCTATCTAGGATGCGTCAGAAAATGGTCACATTTATAATGAAAACCTTTGAAGGTGGCTCCCGAATAACACATTGTTTTAAGTGTTTTTTTATGATGTTGTAGTAAAAAAAAAAAAAAAAAAAAAAGACAAAAAACTTGTAAAAAAGAGAGCATATAAGTTGGTTTTTCTGTTTGCTTGTTTAATGTTGCTGGGTCATCGATCTATTGAGAAATAACAAGCATCCATTCAGGGTACCAATAAAAATTCTTTCAAGTTATAATGGTTATTTCTACAACCCCTGCCTTAGATGACATCTTCTATCTTATTCCTTACCTCCCAAAATAAGCCAGGTTCCTTAAAAGCAAACACCATATTTTACATCTACCTATTTTCTATGCATCTACATGGCTACACATGACATACTCAAATACCTTATTTGTAATAAAGTATATTTTATTACAATGAATCTGTCCTTTTCGTATTACATACACCCTTGTTAAAAGTCATTGATTTCAAAATCCGGCAAACTTTCTTTTTTCATCTTCTACTAATATTTATAAATTCTATACTTCTCTGAACAAATTAAACAGGCCAAACGTAAACCATACCAACTTCCAAAAGTTACTCCAGACTATGTTAGATTACAGATAGTCCCCTGACTTAAACTACACCCAAACATCTCACTACAAATATTCACAGAAAGAACCTACTTCTTTTTAGTAAATGACACTTATGAGTAGCTAATAGCAGGAAGACACACGTCAAATATGCCAAAGATGTCAGAGTGAGGAGAGCCCGGGTCGTGAGCATGAGCAACTACCCGGCTGTCAATTCAGAGACGGTGGGAGCACAGCCAGGAAATCTCTCAAGCTCGTGAACAAATTCAGAATTTCAATCAGGGTGGCACTGTCATTTTTCCCAAGGTCCTTCCAACAAACACAGTGGGCCAAAAGCAAAAGTCTGCAGAGGCAAAGACTGACAGCCCTGGTAATAACTGCTGGGCCTAGCACGAGAGGCCAGGTGCCCAGGCACCTGACACAGGAACTCCGCCCTTCCTGAGGTTCACCTGGCAATTCAGAAGGCCGTGACTGGAAAATCTGTACTGTGATCCAGACCTGCGTCTTTGGTGATAACAGACAACCTAAAGTGACCTCTGAGGTCAGCATCTGTGAGTACTTCTTAGCAACTTACTAAACAAATGATTCCTGAGAATAGTCTTTCCTCAAGGATGTGGTAAGAACTGGCATTAAAATGAGAATGGAGATGAAGGATGAGAAAAACAAACACCTACCCTAAATGCGTACAACATGCTTTCTTGTGTCTTTCCCTTTCTGTCCTGATCGTCTAATTACAGAACAGGAAAAAATGATGACAACGCAAAGAGATCCAATACTCAGGAATAGCAAGACTGGAGACTGGCTGGGTTCACCTGCCTCAAAGAGAACAGTCAGAATTACGTTCACTGGCCCCTCTTGCTCTAGTCCTGGAGCTTGAGAGCTTCCTCACATTCAAGGAGATGATCCAGGTTAGTGGCAGTAGGCTCAGAGGGGAGCACCTAACTCAAAGTAAGATGTTACATAAAACCGCCAGGGGGACGAGGCTCTCACCAAGACAGCCAGCCCTGTATAGGTGGGCAGTATGCCTGGCTCTCCTTACTGTCCCCAGCTACCACCACAAACCCATTTTTTAAAATAATTTCTATCCTTTCAAAACAATAAAATGTTCACAGTACAAAGCTCTTAGTTTCTGGAGAGCTGTCAGGCTATAAAGATAGATGGAACAGTTCTAATAGATTCTCATCTCTCTCTCCTCTTGAAATTTTATTCTGCTACTTACCTTTCTGCATGAGTCTTCGAGTTTTAGTCACAAAAAGGTACTGCAATTCTCCCAAAAGGAGGTTTCTAAACAAGATGAATGGCATAATTTCTTAAATATCTGTAAAGGAAAATATCTCTGACTCCTTTAGTGTGCATAAATTCTTTTTGTGTGTGTGAACCAAAGCCATTTCTGAAGTCTGTGATATCATTTTGAATCCTTGGCTTTTAAGCTTTTGTTTTATTAAAACTTCCTATTATTCTAAGATACATATTTCCAAGGTATCGGCATGATGAACTCAAATACAGTGATCAAAACTGAACTTTATATCTAATTACCAGTACAACTAAAAAAAAAAACTACACTTTGCATTAAATAAATAAAATCTTTTAAAAGGTGGGGGGGTGGTGACTGGGTGGCTCAGTCGGTTTAGTGACTGCCTTCAGTTCAGGTCATGATCCCAGGGTCCTGGGATGGAGCCCTGCAGCGGGTTCCCTGCTGGGTGGGAAGCCTGCTTCTCCCCTCTTCCTGCTGTTCTGTCTACTTGTGTTTTCTATCACTCTGTCAAATAAATAAATAAAATCTTTTTTAAAAAATTACAGTCTGCACCCTCATCTAACACAGTATCTGGTAATGAAATTCACAAAAGCCAGGAAATCTCTCAAACTCGTGAACAAATTCAGAATTTCAGTGAGCAGAGACACAGTCCAACTGTCCCCTATATACCTGTCTCCTCAGTCACTCACTGAAACTCTCAAACCATCTCTAAGAAAACAGTGTCTCCTGAAAATCACTTGCAAACTCCACTCCCCCAGACAAACCAGGACCATGCCCAAGATCCACATCCCTACTTAATCTTGTAAGAGACACATTTTTCTGACAACTACTGTAAAATACCAAATAAATGATGACTCATGTTGCCCTCCCACTGGAAGAACTTCACTGCTGGTGCTTCATGATGTTGTTCTAAAATACTCCCTTTTAAGAAAACGCTGCCTATTGGGGCGCCTGGGTGGCTCAGTTGGTTGAGCGACTGCCTTCGGCTCAGGTCATGATCCTGGAGACCCAGGATCGAGCCCCACATAGGGACTTCCTGCTCGGCGGGAAGCCTGCTTCTCCCTCTGCTTGTGTTCCTTCTCTAGTTGTGTTTCTCTCTGTCAAATAAATAAATAAAATCTTAAAAAAAAAAAAGAAAAGAAAAGAAAATGGGGCCTATTTAGACATGAAGTTTTTAGGCATGAAATTTAATTTCCTGAACCAACTTTCTTAGTGGCAACTGAGTGGATAAGCCCACTTTTGATCTTTATGTCTAAACTGCAATTCGTCCTGACCCCTTCATAAGCACTCCCTGTTTCTGTCGTGTCCAAAATACTCCCAAACTATGGAATGCTAGAAAATGCTACAATTATGTACCTGGGCTGCTGTGACAGAACTTCATACAATCAGGTCTTAGCGTGGACATAGGAAAAGCTCAGCTTGAAAATATCTGAATAAAATTTTTAAATCCCACCGTTTTTGAGTATCTACCAATTACCTCACCCTACGCTAGATGTTATTTCCTGCGTTCTTATTAACCTTCCGCAAATCTCTTCACCAAAAGTGGTATTCTCCCCATTTACAGAGCCAAAAAAAACCCAGGTTCAGAGAGATGAAGTAATTCCTCCAAGTACTACAGCTAGAAAGTGGAAGAGCGTCATTCCAAGCCCTCTCCACCACAAGGCACGTCTACATCTCATAATAAATTGCAAGAGCGTCACTTTGAAATAAAAGACATTAGGGAAGCCAAGTGAACTGTAAGAGAGTCACTGTTTTACCTGCAATTTCCTTTTTCCTCTACTTTGTCATGCTCTCTACAGAACTACACCTCATTATGAATCATGTTCTAGCTAGGGACCTTCAATAATCCTGGAAGCATCGAGTTTGGATTAATTTCACTGTTACTCATTCACAGAAGGAAAAAAAAAATCCTCAGGAACAGCTTCTACCTAAAAACAGCTTCTCTTCTAGCAAGAACTGGAGAGTCCAGCCCCACCCGCTAGAAAGACACACCTTGATCCTCCGTGAATTTAAGCTGAGTGACAAAGGCAGCTGAACAATGCTGGAAATACCCCACAGCATAAATTGTGATGGGTGTGACCGAAACAGCTAAATCAAGTCATGATAGAAGGTTGTGAGAGACAGAATAGGTCATACAAAGGACAAACTGAACACGAATTCTGATAGTCAATGTTATCCAAGAAGAGTAGAAAGGGGAAAAAAAGAAAGAAAAGCTACAGAATCAGAGGCATTGATGATAACTGAAAACTAAAAGACTTTAACTCGCTGAATTTAAATTTTAAAAAATTCAAAAAAAAGGAAGAGAAAGCACTACTGCTTTCATTAATCAAAACTCAATACAGAAAATAGAAATAATTCAATGATCACTGGATATTAAAAATGTAACTTCTTTTTTCACAGGAAACCACAGAAATATACTACTGCATAGGAAAGTATATTACAGCATAGGTTTTGCAGAGGATTTTAGTTACACTTTTTAAATCTCTAAACTTAGGACCTAAAGGGTCCTATCACTTTCAAAGGAAAACTGTATATAAATTTAACCAGTAAATATTGTCTACCAGATACAATGTACTCCAGAAGTGTTTCACCAAGCATACCGATTAAGAATATCACATCTAAGAATATCACATCAGGGTTAGAACTGTTCAGATTACTTCCGCAAGCAATTGTCACTTGTCAGCATCTCAGAAAAAAGGGAAAATAAACTTCTAGAACTTTCTGCCTCAAACATGCTATTTAAGGACGATATACTTAGCAATAATCCATTCCAATTGAAAGCAAGCGAAAAACTTATAAAGAAAGATTATCAGTATTAAAAAAAAAAGAACTGAGAGAGTTGATTTAGGGGCAGCCAATTAGCACTCCTCACCCAAGACCAAGGCAAAACTCCTTTGAGGGAGCAACCTGGTAAGCTCAAAAATGTGAGCCAGCATGACAATGCTGAGGTGAAAACTAACATTAAAGAGGATTATGGCAGGGGTGTCTGGGTGGCTCAGTGGGTTGAGCAACTGACTCGATTTTGGCTCAGGTCATGATCTAAGCATTACAGGATTAAGCCCCACTTTCATAGAATTGAGCCCTACTTTGGGCTACGCACTGAGTGAGGAGTCTGCCTGAGGTTCACTCTCTAGTCGGCCCCTCCCTGCCACAGTGTGTGCGCTCACTCTCTCTAAATAAACTTTAAAAAGGAGAGAGAGAGAGAGAGAGAGAGAGAGAGAGAGGACTGCAGCATGAAGGTTTGCCCACAGTGGCAATTCACAAGTCATTTACACACATAAGAAATATGAGAGAAGGCTCCTGGGTGGCTCAGTCATTAAGCATCTGTTAAGCACCTATTTTCAGCTCAGGTCATGATCCCAGAGTCCCAGGTTCAAGCCCCACATCAGGCTCCCTGCTCAGCGGGAAGCCTGCTTCTCCCTCTCTCACTCCCCCTGCTGTGTTCCCTCTCTAGCTGTGTTTCTCTCTGTCAAATAAATAAAAATAAAATTAAAAAAAAAAAAAGAAATGTAAGAGGGGACAAACTTATGATTTAACGTTATAATACAGTGAGACACTCTGCATATACCATTGAGCTTTCTGCTTTCCTTTTACTTTAAAGATCAGCTCGGAACATTTATGAATTTAAAAAAACCATTTTCTTTAGAGCAAGAATTCTTTATTAAATTTCACAAACACAGCTTTACCTATCAAAATCTTGTAGGCTGCTATGAGGTATTCAGGTTTCAACCAGTTTCCTATCCTTCCAAATTTTATTAAACTATACAGGTAAATTAAACGCGGTAGGCAGCCTTTAAAACGCCCCCCATGATCTCCATCTTCTGGTTGTCAGACCCCTGTGTTTCTCCATCCCCTTGATCTACTCCTAATGAGTATTACATAGCAGAAATGATGAGATGCCACTTCCAAGATATGTTAAAGAAACTCTGTGATTTCTATTTTAGGGACTCAATGGCTCTCCCAGATTATGATGAGGAACTCGGGCCTCCTGCCAACAGCCACACAAGTGAGTTTGAAAGCAGAGTCCCCAGCCCCACTTGAGTCTTCAGATGATTGCAAACTTGTAACACAGTAAGGCAGACACACCCAGCCACACCTGAAGCCCTGGCGCACCAAAACTATGGGGGTAAGAAGTACATGGGTTTTATAATAATAATAATAATAATAATAATAATAATAATAATAATAATAGAAGTGCCCAGGTTTGTCAATATTTAAAAACTTTTATAAAAACAAAAAACTAAATTTTGGAATAACTTCTATATAGCAACAGATAAATAAGATAAACAATAATTCATTTTTGCATAATAGTCTGTTGTGAAAGATACAACATTTGGGCATAAGGTTCAACCAACCCTTAAAAGAAAAGACACAAATGCATTCAAGTATCTAGCCTTACTAAAAACAAAAAGAATTCATTTTTGCATAATAGTCTGTTGTGAAAGATACAACATTTGGGCATAAGGTTCAACCAACCCTTAAAAGAAAAGACACAAATGCATTCAAGTATCTAGCCTTACTAAAAACAAAAAGAACCCTAATTTGGATTTACAACTTTTCAAACAAACAAACAAAAATACCAGATGTATATATTCTGGCATTCAGGGTAGTTTAAAATGAAACAATTTGCAGTCACTATATATTTCTAACTTTAAAAGATTATCAGTGAAACATTTTAGAAATAAAGCCAAATTATAAAATCCTAGGAGGGGGCGCCTGGGTGGCTCAGAGGGTTAGGCCTCTGCCTTCAGCTCAGATCATGATCTCAGGGTCCTGGGATCAAGCCCCACATCAGGCTCTCTGCTCACGAGGAAATCTGCTTCCTCCTCTCTCTCTGCCTACTTTTGATCTCTCTCTCTGTCAAATAAATAAATAAAATCTTTTTTAAAAAAATCCTAGGAGATTTCCAGAGGTCAATAATGGCACAGTTCTACTAATTCACATGAAATGAGTCCAGCATTCCTCCCATGACACTTAAATAAGGAATATTTTGTGGAGAATCAATGTTAAGCAAAGACAAATGCCTTCCTACCATGATATCTTTGTAGCATTTTATGCTCTGTCATGCACTGTTCTTCTCCAAAGAAAGGCCATTGCTTTCTATTTAAGAAAAAGATGAGTCCTAAAGCAACCAAGTGCTATCACCAAAAGAACAATGTACGTTATGATAAAGAAGCCAGGGAGGAAGATGTCTCAAAGACGGGGTCTGAAAGAGTGCCTCCACACATACGAGGAACTTTATATATGCTGCTTGAGAACCCATGAAACTTACTCACAAAACATATGTCCACACACCCCCAAAAGAGAATTCAATTTCACTTAACAAGTCTATTTTGATATCTTAGACTCAGACATTCATGGCACTGAAACAAGTTCATCTTTAAAAGAGAATGTACTAAAAACAGAAACCTCAATTTCTGCATCCGACCCTGATGGTTATCCAGTTCAGCCCTATAACAGTCAGGTCCCCAAACCCTGTAACAATGAGCAAAGTATTTTAGTAAACATTTTAGAATTGTTTAAGGTTTCTTTCTATCTGTATGATGCTAAATACTTGACCCCCCCCAAAAAAAAAATCTCCTGTTTCACAAAGTGGCTTTGATATTTTGGAGATTGGGGGCAGGAAAGAATGATTTTGTTGCTGGTGAAGAAACTCTAGCTATTCTTCCTGGGACTGGCAGGGCTCTACACTCACAGAGAAAGAGGACTTCCAAAGTTCTTGCATCTATTAAGTGGCAAATCCTCCAGCTACCACTCAGAGCACTCAATTTGTTTCCTTGCAAAAAAAAAAAAAAAAACAAAAAACCAATATATACATAGGGCAAGTTACATTCTCAAGAATAAGAAATACTGTACCTCATATCAGTATTATCATACTGGTTCAAATCAATACTCTACACACTCACTGAGAATTTTCTCTCCAACCTGGGCACTAAGGAACAGATTCCATCATGAGAAGTCATGTGTGTCCCCTCTCTTAGTTCTTAAAGCGTAGTACCCTTTGTGAGGCATTTTGGAAATTCCGTTGTCACAATGATTGGAGGGCACTACTGTCATCTAGTTGTAGAGGCCAGGGAATACTAGACAAGCTGCAATGTGTGGGCAGTCTTCCAGAAAAAATAAATTGTCTCCAACTTCTAAGGTCTGAAGGTCCCACCGGACACTCAGGTAAGTAACCACCTGTTTATAAATTTCTAAGACTCGAGTTGAAATCTTTTTTTGCACATAAACACCAAGCATTTCTGCCCAGTTTTAACAGCACTCACTATTTCAGGAATGCAGTTACCATGTAAACTGAGAGAAGACTGCCTGGAACTTTCTAAAAAGCTAGTTTGCCGTTTTGGAAGAGCCGATGACTGCAGCAGGGCTCTGGGGTCCTGAGCAGCCAATGGCCACATACTTTCATCAGTCATCAGTCGGCCACTGCATCCCTGTGAGCGCCGCAGGAAGGCTGGGTGACTGCACTGTTAATGCAACTTCCTATGAATCTATCATTATTTCAAAATTAAAAGTAAGAAGAAAAAGGAGAGCTATGGAGTCATACAGGGCTGAGACCCACCACTCTGAACCCATCCGCCTTAAGATAAGGGACTCCATCCACTCCACTCTACTCCACTTTAAGACCAAAGCAATCTTCATACCTCCCTTCCTTATGAATTCCTAATCCACCTCCTACAAATGAGGAAATGAAAACCTAAAGGTGTGCCTAGCCAAAGGCCACCGAGGTATGCAGGAGATGAGACCCGGGTACTCCAACCCACATTCCCTGGCTCCCAGTTCAACACTCATGCTAGAACAGACCATGCTTCTCGACCATGGTATTTACTGTGCTTACTCCCAACCTCTAGGTTTCAGGTACAGCTTTTTTTTCTCAAAGTTTAAATAGAGTCCACTGACTTTGTCCCTTTCCAGCACATAGTTACAAAATAACAAAATGTAAACAGAGTAATCTCCCTAACTTTTCACTTTCAGCTCATGCAGCCATCACCAAGTAGCTATGGTCCCCAACGCTTTCCAGTTCATTTGCTCATAAAGAAAATGGAATCTGTGTAACACCCTGAGGCTACCCCTCCTGCCTTCCTGAGGACTGAGGGGAACGGCCATCCTACACTTGGGGAAGTTCTGGGCTATTCCAGGCACTGACCACATATCATCACAGGTTCAGAATACTCAAGACACCCAACAGAAATTTCTTTATCAATAGGGGTCTGTCTGAGACCTTCAGAATGAGCACCCAGGATTCCTCTGAAACTTTGGAAGGAATATCACCTAAATCTGGCTTGCACAGTAAAGACAAGATCTCTTAATTATAAAATTACTTGCCATATTATGGCCAGCCTACCTGCTTCCATCAGTGAATGCAATCTCCATGAATGAAAATGATGGTTGGAAAACACAGTTTACAATGAAAACCTTGTAAGTGTCCTTATTGTTGAGAGACACATACAGAAGAATTTATGAGGGGGGAAATGATTATTTTCTGGGATTTACTCTGAGATAATCCAGCAGGGGAAGGGAAGCTCCAAATAAAGACGGGCATGTGCTCACAGCTGTTGAAGCTACCTGAGGGCTCATTATTCTATTCTCTACTTACTTATGTTCAAAAGTGGCCATAATGAAAAGTTACCATTCACACTCTAATAGCTTGGGGCATGTGGAGCAAAGGATGGAAAGAGGTAAAAAGTGGGAGCTGCTGGGAAGGAACTGAGGGCCACACTAGTGGGAGCAGGACACAGCTTCCTTCTCCGTGCTGGCTCCATGCCACATATTTCTGAGCTAGAACAGCAAGATGAGCACCTTGCTGTCCTGAGAATTTTATGGGCCCAGCACACTGCGCGCAATCCAGGCACCATCAGATAAAAACAAATTTATCGCCATAAACACACGGTATTGGCAGTAATGCTCTTTACCCCTTCCAATCGGGCTGAAAAGGCTGAGAAAGCGGGATTAGGGTTCAGAGCATGAAAAACTCTCCGTGTTTGCATCATATAGGCCAAGAGCCGTACCTAGTATTGAGGAAAGACAGGGGCCTGCCCGGAGAAAGTACAGTCCAACTTCCACACGCTGTTTTCCAACACCTTTATTCAACATGTCTATCCTCAAAAAACACAGATGAAATTGGAGGGTGAAGCTCAAACCTAAACAGGATGTCGAAACACCTACGTTTCAAACTGAAGCAGTCCCTAGACGTGACCCGCATCCCGGGAAACCGCTCGCTCAACCAGCAGCACAGGAGGAGAAACAAAGCCCGCCCAGGTGGGCCACACGTAGGTTTCAGCAGAGCATTTCTATTAAGATCGGGCACTTCTTCCAGCCTTTGTTCTTTGCACACGGGCAGTGAGGGCCCTTCTTTTGCACATGACGAGGCTACGAATGATACTAACAAGACAGCCAACGTCCCTGCAGTGGTTATGAGCAGGAAGATTCTCAGCAGGTCTCGCTTGTAAACCGTGTGATCCTCACTCAATCCTAAAAGTACTGTTCTCACACCCGCCCCCCCACTCCCATGTTACACAGGAGGAAACTGAGTCACACTGGTCTTAAGTGACAGAACCAAGTTTCAAACCCCAGCAGGACCACCCCACCCACCCCCCCACCCCCCGCGGTCTGCGCTTCAGCCGCTACTCAACAATCCGAAGCATCCAGCTACACCAGGTTGTAGTTACCCCTTTAGTGTTCTAATTTTTTTTAAGATTTTATTTATTTGACAGAGAGAAACACAGTCAGAGAGGGAACACAAGCAGGGGGAATGAGAGAGGGAGAAGCAGGCTTCCCGCTGAGCAGGGAGCCCGATGTGGGACTCCATCCGGGATCTCCGGGATCATGACCTGAGCCGAAGGCAGTCGCTTAACCAACTGAGCCACCCAGGCACCCCTCCCTTTAGTGTTCTAATCAACAGGTCATGGTAACTGTCAATTTACTAATGAATCACTGCTCACGGAGTCCATCGAGATATTGTACTTGTGTTGGAATAAGCGTGCAGATTAACCAATATTGAGTTACTTGTGTTTTATTAGTTATATTTTATCAGATTTCTCTGTAGGACTCTATGTAGCCACTTAGTAGGGGAAAATCACCCAAAGCTGAAACAAGTAGGTCAGAAGTGAGTATTTGCCAAGGGAAACACTTCAAGGTACAAGAGCAAATTAAAATGCTCTGATTCAACAGAGACATCTGTTCTGCCATAAGCCACCATCTGCTTCATATCCCAGACAGCAAAACATTTCAATAGGAAGTGTCAAATCTGACTCCTAATCAGGAAACAATTATCTGCATTTGCTCCTAGCCCCAGAGCTGATCTGAAACTCCTGGGGCAAAAGTTAATGGGAAAGCCACAATACAGGTACACGTTCTAATGAGACTAGATACTGGCCAAGATTCCTACCAGCTCTAACTTTTTAGTATTTAATTGACCAACAAAATACACAACTGAAGTAGAAAAAATTCTCAGAGGAAGAAAAAGGAGTATGGGAAACAAAGATGTTTGAATGAAAGATTCAGTGGCCTTAGCATAAAGAATTGGGCCACGAACTGTGGGTGAGCTGAGAGTCCCTGACCGGAAGAGGCAGGGACCACACACATCATCACAAGGCATTTTTAAGACGCTGAAAATGACTTTCAGAGGTTCATAAAAGTGAGCACCAGAGCCAGTTAGGCTGTTAGAAAAGGTTTCGTGGAGGACACAAGCAAAAAACTGAGCTGGGTCCAAAAAACCCAGCACTCCCCCAGACCAAGACTGAATGCAAAAGGAGGCACCCCAGGAAAATGGCAGCAGTATACCAGTAAGCGCCTAGTGGCACCTGGGATTTGGAGACATAAATTCATGCAGATGGTCTGAGAAAGTAGCTTGGGGCAAACTGGACATAGGGTTGAAAGTCTGCACTCGTTTATGAGGCAACAAAGCCTCTGGAGGTCATTCAGAGAACATCTCATCAGCTACTATTACGGGCCAGAATCCTCGGGATTTAGCGTGTACTAGAAAAACTGAAAGCTTGTTACACTAGAGCTTGGATTCTAGGGGAACAAGATGGAATCAATGATGTAAGATAATTTTCACTGATAAGAAGTGCACTGACAGAGTAAAACAGGATAAGAAGATAGAGACAGGCAGAGCGTTACCTTCGCTACCCCAGCAGCTGGTTAATGCCACATATCGCTTCCCTGAAAGGCACTTTCAGGGCAAGGGAAGAGAGGAAGAAACACTGCTCTGGAGGCATAAGTAATAGGGACAGGCCCTTGCAGAGTGTTCCGGAGCCCCCATGCAGCCTGAGAAGACTCAGCTGACTCCATGTCTTTCTGATTCAACCTCATTAACTGAGCTGATGAGAGGCTGTTTCAATAATGGCTTCTTGTTAATACCAGAAGCATTCTGAAACATGGCATCGAGCTCTCTTTGGGGTTTTGGTTGACCAACAGTTCCAATCCTGTTGCTCTTGCAATCCAAACCACTGCTCCATACAAGGTCAGCAGGGGACACCATCCCTCAAGAAAAGTCTGAGAAAGCAGAGAGGGCAGAAGAAGGCTTTTTTTATTATCATTTTTGAACATATGTGGCGAAACTTTTTACATTATATTATTAAATAGGTAAAGATGGAATGAAATGTGTACTTTGATACAACGATGGTATGCTGGTGGGACCATAAAATTGCAGCCCTTTTGAAAAAGCATTATATGGCAATATATATAGTTTATTTCCTTGAGCCCAATAACTCCTCTTCTAGAATCTAAAACAGTATTGGATATTCAGATTAGTATTTACATATAAACAAGTTCTATGCAGGTCTATACAAACAAAGTAAGAAGAAAAGTTACATAAAAATTATACTCATACAAAGAAATGGGTAAGCCATTAAGAATGTTCAAAACAAAGGGCACCTGGGTGGCTCAGTGGGTTAAAGCCTCTGTTTTGGGGGCGCCTGGGTGGCTCAGTTGGTTAAGCGACTGCCTTCGGCTCAGGGCATGATCCCGGAGACCCGGGATGGAGTCCCACATTGGGCTCCCTGCTTGACGGGAAGCCTGCTTCTCCCTCTCTCACTCCCCCTGCTTGTGTTCCCTCTCTGGCTGTGTTTCTCTCTGTCAAATAAATAAAATCTTAAAAAAAAAAAAAAAAAGAATGTTCAAAACACTAGTATAAGAAAACATTAATATATTTCTTAAAAATGGGAAACAACCATACTTAGTGTGACTTCCAATTTCATAAGAATGGGAGAGAAAAAAAGATGAAAATGCAAAACGCTAGTGATGAGATTCCAACCTCTCCATAAGAAGTATGACTTGTCTTTTAAAAATGGGCCATTTCTTTTCTTCTCTGTAATTTTTCATCAACTCAGCCTCCTTCTGGTGTCAGTTCCATCACTTAACAGCACGGAGTGCTCTCCGGATCTTCTAAGGTCTAAGCTTTCCAGAGACAGTCCCAGCACTGTTAGTCTGAAAGCGTCACAGACGGAAAGGGCATGAGCCCTTACTGGGCCCTGGGCCACCTTTCCTGTCGGCACATAGAACGGAGGAGCCAGGTAACTGGCGGGGTCCCCTGGCAGAAGCCCTACACACACACCACCACCTGCCAAGCAAAATCAGGGTGCGGCTCCACCCCGGGTGCAGAGACAAGAGCTCTGAAGGGTGCCATTCCCCCGGGTATAAGCAGGTAGGCATCTAGTTCCCAGCACTGAATGCTAGTCCTCTGCCAGTCTCTGGGCACAGGCTTTACTGCTCAACACCCTGGGAGCGCGCATACCCATCACCTCCCCTTTCATTCCAGTGACTTCTGCCTCCTGCCAAAGCTGAGAACTCCATTATCCCACCGTATCTCAGCCTCTCACACAGAGGTCATTGTCAACACACCTTCCTCCCCACAGAACCACGCCTCCTGCCCACATTCTCCTGGGAGTCCTGCTTTGCCCGCTCTCTGCAGAGACTTCTGTGAGAGCACAGGGAAATCTCAGGATTTCTGCAGGCTGGATGGGGTGGGGGGGTGGGGGGGGGGACTCCAAAGGACACCACATACCACAGCTCTCAGACCACCACTCTGAGCAATCTGTCACCACTTATTTATCCACCCCTATAACCAAGTTCTCCCCTAAAATACTACCTCCAACCTGCTTCACCAAAAGCCTCTGAAAACCGAACGTCAGATTTAGCATCAGCAAAGAACACAGTCAGCCCTGCGTTCACTCCGCCTGCCCTCTACACTCACCTTCACAGCCTCCATTCTGTACGAGTCTCAGAAGAGAGATGAAGAAGTGCAGAAGATCCAAGTCCACCTTTTTCCTGCCCTCCAAAATTTCTTCAAATTTTCAATTAGACGTTGCCTCAACCGTGGACACGCTCTTGCAATTATCATGAGCTCTGCCCTTGTAAATTCTGCTGCCATTTGAATGAAAGCCCCCTTGAGGTCCCCCACATGACTAACCTTTACTGAGTACCTTCAAATGCTTCCTTTAGCACCACGTACTCTACGAGTGCTTTGACATAATCTATCTGAAGGCTCTGTACAAGTATTAATGTATAAAAATAAACAGGTCATCAGATGCCTTTCCATAGTGCCCTGCCATTTTCTGGGTGATGTGGGCCACTTTATAGCTCTGAGCCTCACATTTCTCATCTGTGGAAAAGGGAAAGTCTACAACAACTTGAAAGTCTCCTTCAAGTGTTGGTTGTTTTGCATATATTAGAGCAATTATAATAGTTTTCATTTTACTCCCAAAAGCTCACCCCAACTTCACTGTAGATACGTATTAGCTCATCCATTCATTTGACATCTGTTGAGCACATACACACTGGGGTGCAAGATGAAGGGGAAGTTGGCTCTCAAGGAGTTTATGGTCTGCCAGGATATACACCAGTAAAAATATGTCTAACAACCCCTTATCATGGAAGCACCCTGGAGATGCTATGGGATCGCTAGAGAACAGCAGGGCTGGATGAATGATGGGGAGAAAGGGAAAGAGGGTGGCAGGTAGGGGGCATTTGGGAAGGGTCGGTTAGGTCAAATTGTTCCTAGCCAAGTAATGATGTAAAGTAAAAGGGAAGATTCCAATAACAGAATACAGAATTGATCTCTTCTCCATTAAGTTACTTCAACTCTAAAAGAATTATACAAATGAGCTGGCCTCAATTTTCCTCAGTTCTCTCATTTTAAAAACTGAACAATACTTTTAGCACTTTGCATACCAGGAAAAATCAACCAAAATGCTACAAATAACTCAAAGGTCATTCACCAACATAGTCATTAACCTGGACAGACTGATTACTGAGAATTTTAAAGAATTACATTGAGCAAAAATCTTCAGGGCAAATTTTTTGTCCGTATAAAACCACATCTAGTAGTCTTAAGTTACACACTTTTATGAAATTCACACACACACCCATAACCATTCCATACTTATGAGAATGATAATTTCCTTTAATGTGCCTTCTAATTAACTTGGTAGATGCTAGCTTGAGCAGTCACAATTGCTATCATTTATGTTCAAAGAGCTCTAGGTTTGCTCCAGTACAGCCACTTCTAGATTGACAACATCCATTTGGGTCTGAAATTGGTTGTGAGCCCTAAGTGCCTCTCTACCTAAACCTACAGCTGCTGAGTTTCTGAGGCTCTTTTCCTAAATGACATTAATTCAGAATGCTGGGGGAAGTAGGGTGTCCCCCTGCTCTCCTAGTCCACGCCTACCACCAAAACCAGCATTATCCTGTTAAAATACAACCCCTATCACTTAATCCCCATGCTCAATAACGTCAATGGTTCCCAATTCCTTCCTAGATTTAGTATCAGCTGATGATCCTATACTCCAGACCCTCTATTACATGATCCCAGTCACTTTCCAGGCTCATCTTCCACCTGCAGCTGAATTACCCAGCCAAATCTCTCCTGCCCCTCAAACATAAGCCATCCCCCTTCATTTCTGTGGCTCCCCTTGCTATTATCCCAGCCAACATGCCCACACTTCTGTGCCTCTATTAAGATCTATTCAATGCCATCTCCCTCCAAAGCTTTTCCTGGTTATGACCAACCAATGATCATTTCTCATGCCTTTTAACTGCAAAAGCGCTTTCTACCTTTGATTAAAAGTATCCCTTTTTGCCTGGTATTCGAAGTACTTCTGAACTAAAATTGTACCTCTAGCCCTCAGCTAGCTCATAAACACCTTGAAGTGCACAGCTTTGAAGTCTGACTCGTCCCATCAACCCCTACTAAATACCCTGCACACAGAGGTTGTCTGGATTTGATAAACTAAGTTTCACCCCAACTTTTCATTATAATAGCCCTGAGTGTCAGGAAGAAGAGTCTGTAGGTAGAAGGGAGCCAGGAACATTTGTGAGCAGGTCAATCATGTGACTGGAGCTGCGATTCTCAGAGGATCAAGGTGACTGCCAGATGGAAAGCAACAGACCTGGAGTCAAAGCTCACTTGCTATTTAATAAGTATGTAACTTTGGACAGATGGCTCACACACACCCCACACCCCACCCTCGACCACAGAAACCTTATCTAAAATTTTTGCTCTGAGAGTAAATTAGAGAGGGCAAATAAAATTGTATCTCAAGTTCCAGATTCAATCTCCTGGTGGCGACTGCTTGCAATGAAATAGTTTCACAGAGACTCCAGGCAGAGAATACGCTGCCTGTTCTCAGGGTCTACCGCAGACCTAGAAAGCTGGGTGGCAACACAAGGGCTTGGATTTGCCATCCCCAGACCCTATATGATCTTTAAGGTCTAGTATCTTGGGTTTGGGAAGGTTTGCAATGTTCCCCTAGTACTACTTTGAAAGTTGATGAGGTTGTTTTGAAATAAAGTTTAACTGTTCCTCTGGGACATGGGAAAAGAGGGAAAAGAGGGAAGGAAGAGAGATGGAAGGAAGGGGGAAGGAATGGAGGGGACAGAAGGAAAGTGAAGGGGAAGTAAAAAGAGGTGAAGGGAGGGGAGGGAAAGGAAGAATGGAAGTGAGAACTAAAATCTGTCATTTTAAAATACATAAGCATTCATGATTTTAATCAGGAAACTACACAAAAGTAAATTTATAATATTTTTAAAGCTTACATTGCCTTGATCAAATGTTCTGACCCTTTCAAAGCAAAGACAAAAAAAAAAAAAAAAACCTGAAGAAGCTGAAGCTATTTCCAAGGCAATTATTTTCTTTAAGATTTTTATTTACTTATTTGAGAGAGAGACAGTGGGAGGACATGAGCAGGGGAAAGGGAGAGCAGACTCCCCACTGAGCAGGGAACCTGAGGCAGGGCTTGGTCCCAGGACCCCAGGATAATGACTAACTGAGCCCCCCAGGGACCCCTCCCAAGGCAATTATAACGCAGAGACAGACACAGTGTGGCTCAGCCCATCCTGGCTTTTTGACTCAGCATCACTTGGCCTCCTGGGTTCAGGTTCAGGGGCAGCAGCAGTTTCATGCCTATAGACAGGATCACAGTGAGATCACAAGAGTCTCGTGGAACACGGTGCCGGGCACACAGGGCATAACAATGTTCGCTGTGACTACAATCACCATTATCAAGATCACTACCACACAACTGGGGTATTTCAGTCCACCGTGTTGTTAATGCCAAACAATTTTTTTAAAGATTTTATTTATTTATCTGACAGACAGAAACACAGCTAGAGAGGGAACACAGGCAGGGGGACTGAAAGAGGGAGAAGCAGGCTTCCTGCAGAGCAGGGAGCCCAATGCAGGGCCCGATCCCAGGACTCCGGGATCATGACCTGAGCCGAAGGCAGTCACTTAATCATTGAGCCACTCACGTGCCCCAAAAACAATTTTTTTAAACAAAAAATATACAAGCCTGATAACGAAAAATACCATCAGCTCATGGTACCAACACTTGCTGGCTTTTCTTTGCTGTCTGGGTCTGATGCCAGCCAAGAAACAGTTTTCACTTCTTTTCAATTTTGCGGTGTATCTTCTGAAGCAACAGATGCTTAGGCAAATAAAATTGCACGCATGTCCAGTATCTAAAAGAACTGATCTGATAGAAATGAACATCCTGTCCTTTTAGGTAGAAACAAATTTTTCCACGGCGTAGCTCATACTGTGTCTAATGGAGCTTCAGAGAAATATAGCAAATTTAAATGACACTATTTCCTAACAGCTCACGGGATAAGCCTATGATGGTCAGTCACACCTGAAAACATCTTCAGGCCAGCCCTTGACAGTTGGTTAGAAAAGCAGGAATCCTGGGTACCTGCGTGGCTCAGTGGGTTAAAGCCTCTGCCTTCAGCTCAGGTCATGATCTCAGGGTCCTGGGATCAAGGCCCACATCAGGCTCTCTGCTCTGCAGGGAGCCTGCTTCCCCCCGCCTCTGCCTGCCTCTGCCTACCTGTGATCTCTCTCTCTGTCAAATAAATAAAATCTTAAAAAAAAAAAAAAAAAGCAGGAATCCTTTCACTAAGGAGAACACGGAGGAAGTTCTTCAGTATGGCAGGCAGGACCACCTACATTCATCCTGACTGGCAAAGTTCAAGGATGTGCCCTTAAGGGTATCTGCTTTTTCAATGCCTGCTTGAGTCAGACACTCAAGCCCATTTGAATTAAATGAATAAACTCGGTGAATGTGATTGGATGCAAACAGGATCAAATGTTATAAACAGATCTTATGCAACACATATTACCAGGTTTGAAGCCCATCCTCACAAAGCAGCCCATCTCCCCTAAACCCTGTGCGTTGGGGCAACATTTCCCACATTTGCTACTGAAGCAGTTGCTAAAGCAGCCGGCAGGCAGGCTAGTCCATCAGCAGCCCTCAGGGCTAAGTGAGCCAGGGTGCGAGGACCGTGTTCACTCCATTAAACAGCTGACTTCATTCGTATGCATATGGTTTGGTTGTTGCCTCTCAGGATGGACGACACTAATAACTGGAGTGTGTAACTTCTTTTTCTTTTAAGATTTTATTTATTTATTTGACAGAGAGACACAGCAAGAGAGGGAACACAAGCAGGAGGAGTGAGAGCAGGAGAAGCAGGCCTCCCGCCGAGCAGGGAACCGGATGCAGGGTTCGATCCTGGGACTCCAGGATCATGACCTGAGCCGAACACAGACGCCTAATGACTGAGCCGCCCGAGCGCCCGCGTGTGTTAACTTTTTATAACATTCAAGACAAACATAACTACACTTGACGTTTGAACAAAGAAAATTACAAGAAACTTGCCAAAAATCAAACTGTTCCCTGAGTCAATTATACTAAAAATGTAAATGGAAAATAATCCAAGTGTTTATTTTAGCAGAATTTAAAAACCTGATTTAACATTCAGAAATGGACCCAGGGCTACACATGTCAACGAGAGAGTTCATGTTTTGACCTTCACAGTCTAAAGAACTCTAAGTAACAATAAAAAGCGAACATCAATTAGGTCAGCCTTTTTAAGGTACACAACCAATACTTTGTATCAAAGCACCTTAAATGTAAGTGACAAAGCAATAAATAGACTAAATCCTTCCAAAACGTACAAGCAACTCAGTGAAAATGGATATGGAAAGCTGGACTAGTTTAATGCTTTCTTGACTTTTTTAAAATCGGTTTTTCTATATTTTCCCTTATTTAAAATGCCTACTTACACATACTTCTCTAAAGAGATATACTCAGGAACCAACCTCTCAAAGAAAGAAAAATTTCATTCTCTACCCATGATGACTTTCTTAAGGAGCTATAATCACTTTCGCTTCAAATCATTTGGCACCAAAATATGACAGATACACACTAATGTTTAAAAATTCACTAATCCAGGGCGCCTGGGTGGCTCAATTAAGGGCCTGCCTCCGGCTCAGGTCATGATCCCAGGGTCCTGGAATTGAGCCCCACACTGAGCTCCCTGCTCAGCAGGTTTATCCCTCAAGCACTCTCCCTACTTGTGTGTGCTCTAATAGATAAATAAAATCTTTTCTAAAGATTCACTAGTTTAAATCCAATATTTTTAGAGGGTATTTCATTATTGTGAAATATCATCTTATCTGAAATTTTAAAAAGCCAATTAATTTGGAACTATTAAAATAAACCCTAATTTTTTTTCTTGGATATACTCTGAATTACAACTTGCCAAGAATCATTTGGAAACATACTGCCTTTTCATTAAAAGCTATTATGTTAGTTTCTTCAACTCTAGAAAGTATCACTACGCAAATGTCAAGATTATTTAAAATAATCAAGATTATTTTAAGAGGTAAAACTTTTCCTAAATATTACTATTTCTGTAGTGCAAGCACAAGAAAGAGGGGGAGAAAGGTATTCTTTTTGATGATTCAGCAATAAAAAAAAGCACAGAGCAAACAAAATCTGCCTTCACAGCAATATTAAAATAACACTGAAAATCTGGAGCAATGATGTCCCTCTCAACCATCAAAAAAATAAATTAATTTCCAAAGTATGTAATTTAAATAGAAGCAGACTTCCTGCAGAGCCTTACTGCTCCGGATCAGTGAAGGTCCAGGGGCATCAGCATTCCCTGGGAACTTATTTGAAATAGATTCTCAATCCCCACCCTAGACCTGCTGAATCAGACTCTGCATTTTGATAATACTCCCAGTGTAGACACTGAAGTAAAAGAAGCAAGTGTTCCAGAAAAGTATGGCATTAAAAAATAAATAAATAAAATGAACAGAGAACCGACTGGTGACTGCTAAAGGCAGAGGCTGAGGAGTGGGCAAATGAGTGAAAGGTGATTAAAACTTCCAGTTATAAGATAAGTAAGTCCTGGAGGCATAATGTACAGCATGGTGACTACAGTTAATACTACTGCATATATGAAAGGTGCTAAGAAAATCAATCTTAAAAGTTCTCATGACAAGGACAAAAATTATAACCACATATGATGAATGTTACCTAGACTTACTGTGGTCATCATTTCACAATACACACAAATACACAAATATCAAATCATGATGTTGTACACCTGAAACTAATGCTGTATGTCAATTATATCTCAATTAAAAACAAAACAAAACAAAACTTCACTGGATCCCCATTTCTTAGAGAAGGGAGAAATTTCGAAGTATGCTTACGAGATGTGCCATACTTTCCTTGCTTACCTTCCCCATCTGTGACTCTGCTCTGCAAGTGAGAGCTCACTGCACCTTAGAGATTCCAAGTTGCTCAGACTCAATTCCTGACCTGAAATTTGTTACTCAAATAATTGCATAATATTCAAGGCCAAGACCCAGTTACTCCATGAAGTCAACGCTATAGAGCTATGTCCCAAAAAATCCTGAGAGAATTTTCACTTCACCTTTCATTTCACCCTCTTGTCTTCTACTGCTACAGAGCCTCCCTAAGAGCCATCAGGATAATGACTGTATTTTGAATTCTTTTAAAGGACAAGCCCACTAGGGCATCAAGAAATAAACTAAGGAGTAAGTAATGACTCGTTGAGCCTGTAACAAAAGAAGTCTCTTCTAAACTGGTACCAAAACTCACCCAACTCAGTAAAGATTGGTAAACTGTTTCTTTTCTAGAAGGGGGAAAGGGGATCTCTTACAGAGAGTGTTTCCTTTTTTTTTTTAAGATTTTATTTATTTATTGAGAGAGAGATCACAAGTAGGCAAGAGCGGCAGGCAGGCAGAGAGGAGGAAGCAGGCTCCCCAGTGAGCAAAGAGCCCGATGTGGGGCTCGATCCCAGGACCCTGAGATCATGACCTGAGCTGAAGGCAGAAGCTTAACCCACTGAGCCACCCAGGTGCCCTTAACAGAGATTGTTTTCTATATCAAATATTATACTAGTAAGAGTAGTGTGTCCCTCACTAATTTCTAAGACTTAGGTCTTATACTATGCCAATCACTATATTCTAGGGCCAAAGTCTCATCTTATTTTCTAAAATATCCCCTAAAATACACTAGTGCTAGCATACCATTTATCCCTAAGCACCTCCCAAAGTCCTGGTACCTACTAAGTGCTCAACAAATATTTACTGAATCAACAGATGGGGGCTTTCCTGTTCCCGCTAAAGCAAAAAAAAAAAAAAAAAAAAAAAAAAAAAAAAAAAAAAAAAAAAAAAAAAAAAAAAAAAAAAAAAAACCAAACAAACAAACAAAAAAACAGCCATTCAAAGTTTCCATATAGTTTTATCAAAGTCACATTTTCTCTATAAAGTCATTTTAAGTTTCTTCTAGAACAATAAGGAAAATGTGTACAAATAAAAATGTAAGTGGGAGGTCACTCATGTATGGAGTGAATATGCCTCTTTATTAGCTAAAATCCACCTATACTGTCTAAAAAGCATTGTGAAATTTTCAACCTTCATTATGTGTGATCTTTGTATTTAATAGGGATCGGATATCTTTGAGAGATGTGTACTATAGAGGAAGGAGTACACGCTGTATATTTCCTAAAAAACCTGAGCCATGAATTACAAACTACAAATCTTTTTTTACACATTGCTACCAGCTGACAATCAAAGATAAGTCAGTACATTTATATATAAAGTAAATAAAAATAACCCAAAACCTTAAAATAAGGAAGAAGAATCAAAAACAGGATGATTCAAATATTTACTCTAAAATACTTAGAGGGGGGGAAATCTATTTCTCCACAGCTCCTGAGCTTATGTTCCCAGGAGAGCAAGCAAGCTACGATAAATACCTGTGCAAATACAGGCACACTCACGAGGTGGAATTTGAGTTTTATAGTATGATCTTCACATGCTAACTGTCAAAATCACCTCTCACTCATACTAAGGCATCTAGAAAAGCTATAACCATTTACTCAGCAATGAACTGCAAGCAGAAGCCGGCGGTGCACCAAAGGAAGCTGACACATCCCCTAGGATTAAGAATAAAGTCATCCCAGCATCTCATTTTCATCCTACCATAGCCTTATCTAATTCTTTAATGTTCTCTTTACTTTGATGATGATTTTAATTATAAAGAAAAGAAACAGAAAATACCCCTATAAGCCCTCCATCCCTCAACAAGTAACATTTGGGCATGACCTTAGCTATAGCATGTTTTACATTGTTCTAATTATAGTGTATACTTAATTTTGTACCTTTTTTCACTTAACCTAGCATAACCTTTTATCACTTTGTTATACAGTTGCTAAATCCATTCAACGGCTACATATTATTTCTTCTAGAAGATAAACTGTGGCTTGCCTACCATTTGCCTGTTACCAGACCTTTGAAGTCATTCTGATGTTTTCAGAATTTAAATAATACTGGCCAACAGCCTCAGCCATAACTTCAATTTCTGAGGGATAAGCAATATCCCAGAGGACAGTATTCCAGAGGACCGAGTGAAAGGTTATAAACAAGTCTGTGGATCTTGATAATCCTGCCAAACTGCTTTCCGAAAGAGAGGGACCCTTCGGCACAGCACTGACAACGTCCCAAAGACAACAGGCTGCGAGGACTTTGTAGACTCATGTGTACCAGGCATTTTTTGTTTGGTCCATCCAACAGGAAAAAAGGACAATATTTTAATCTGTGGGTCTTTGAATACGAGGTTCATTCAATGTTTTCCCATGGCTTTTTACTGGTTAATTCCCTCCTTTGTAAACTGCCTAGGTGGGTCCTTCAGCTAAGCATCCATTGGGCTCTTAACATTCTTCCCATTAGTCTGATGGAGTAAAAGTGCCCCATAAGTGCCTTACATTTTCAATTAGAAGGTTTCATATTTAGAAGAAGAATAATAGAGACTTCATTTTATCACTGATCGTTTGGGTAAATGTTCAGAAGTAAACAACATGCCACTACTCCCAAGGACTCCCACTTCTGGGAAATAAAATGTGCTTCACTTTAAACCAGAGGCTCTTTATTTAACATAACCCACATTTCTTAACCACCATTACTTTCGAATAGCAAACAAACTCAAATGACAAAAACAGACCATCACTGTATAAACAAATTGGTGAAAAACATACATCTATCAGGAATAAGTCATGGGTGACTCATATTTGAATAGCAAACCATACCTGCCTTAAGTTCTCATCATTACAAAATTATAGCCCCCAAACACCGTTGATAATGAAGTGCATCGCTACAGCCTGTAGTTCTGGCCAACGAATTCACAACAAATTGCATGGCGTCACCTTTTACGAAAGGCCTGGCTTCTAAAATCAAGGCTGAGGCTACAATAAAAGGAGCCTTGAAAATTGTTTTAAGTAGACCACACAGTACAGCACATGTGGTTTTGCAAGCACTGCATTCTCTCCACAAAGCCCAATGCTGCAACTTCTCCTGCAGTGTTGCAACAGATTGCTGTTTCTTTGGTTGAAACTCAGAAGAAATGGGTCTGGCTTATATTTAAGGTAATACTGAAGAAAAGAAAAAAGAAAAAAAGCTAAGTATTTTTCAGCAAACACTGATTGTGGAATTAGCAGAAGGTAAATGCACACGATTCAATGCCACTGTAAAATGATAATGATGAAACCAAATGAATTTATAATTTAAAAGTAAAACAAAAGTAGCAATTGGAAACCACGACTGAGCAAGACCACACTGAGGTAATAGAGCTAAAACATCCTTCTCAGAATCCACTTGAATTCTGCATGTACATACCCGTCAAAGTTTTGCAACTTTGCTAAACGACATCCAGACTTGAGAATACTGAACTCAGGGGCGCCTGGGTGGCTCAGTTGGTTGGGTGACTGCCTCCAGCTCGGGTCATGATCCCAAAGACCCGGGATCGAGCCCTGCGCTTTGGGCTCTCCCTCTCTCGCTCCCCCTGCTTGTGTTCCCTCTCTAGCTGTGTTTCCCTCTGTCAAATGAGTGGGTGCAATCTTTAAAAAAAAAAAATACTGAGCTCAAATCTCACACACATTTTTTATGTCTAGATACAAATTCCAGTTACTCCTAAAATTTTGAGAGGCTCAGCATTGACATTTAAGCCCGGTCAGTAATTACACTTTGAAAACCACTGCTTTGGGGCGCCTGGGTGGCTCAGTTGGTTAAGCAACTGCCTTCGGCTCAGGTCATGATCCCGGAGACCCGGGATCGAGTCCCACATCGGGCTCCCTGCTCAGCGGGAAGCCTGCTTCTCCCTCTCTCACTCCCTCTGCTTGTGTTCCCTCTCTGGCTGTGTTTCTCTCTGTCAAATAAATAAAATCTTTAAAAAAAAAAAAACAAAAAAAAAACAAAAAAAACCACTGCTTTGAAGACAAAGGCCAACCAGAGAAAGGAAATGTAATTTGAGGAAAAAGTGAAGGGATTTTTTTTTTTGACTCCCCAAATCCTTTTACCCTGGAGACTTGTACAACACAGAGAGAAGTAGCAGAGCACCCAGTAGCTCAAGGTTAATGGGATTAACAGCTCAATATACAGCAGTTCTCGAACCTCTAGGGGCCACTAGACCAAGACTGACCACCAAAAAGATCAAACTTCTTCGTGAGACCAAGACTGGACAGGGAAGTGGAACACAAGGCTGCCGATTAAAGGGACCCTCTGTTCAAGCATGTATTATGAGAGGAAATGCTATGCGTACTTGTGGGAGTACAGAATTTGGGTACAAATAAGAGAGAAGCAAAAATGCACACCTGTGTGACAGTTTACACTTACTGTCCTGAGAAACCAAGGATAGATACATAACGGTAATTATTAACCACAAATGTGTACAGAATCAAGATGTAAGGGGAAAACTCTAGGTATCTTTCTAAAATTTTAAAAGCATGTCCTAAGAACTCTTGACTTGCCTCTGAAGAAGCAGATGGGAAAGTTGCCATTCTCAACTTCGTTCTTTTTAATAACACTTTACTCTTTAACAAAAATATAGGTTCACAGGAGAAATTTTGGAAAAGTATTAATGAAATAAAATTCATCCACAATTCTGACCAAAAAGAAATAAGCAGTCAAGTAGTCAGAAAACCTGAAAGAAAGTGAGAACACAATTTTGAAGCTAATAACAAGACAAGGGAATCATAAACACATAAGACACCATCTCTAGACTCTAGAGAACTAATTTTGAGAAGCCTAAAAAATATTTATTATACTCTTAGAAGAGATTGCTGCTTTCATGGCCCAGGAGACACTAAAAGATGGCAAGATGAGAAACAAGACAGCATCACTGAGAGCAATTAGTCTAACTGGGTAATTCAGTTTTTAAACTATCTCAAACTTGGAGAGGCAGACACATGGTCAAGGAGGAAACAAAAATGTGGTATGAACCACAAAGAATTTTCTCAGGAAGATAAAGCCCTGATTCAGCTGAAGTGCAGGAGCAAATTTTTTATTATTATTATTAAGTAGAGGAAAGTAAGGTTCGCAGCTATATTTGGAGGAAGAAAGAAATAAACTGCAGTGTGGAGAATGGAGGCTATTATTAACCAATCATATTTTCTTTTTGTATTTTGTAACAAGAACTTGAACCAGAAAAGGAATAACACTATGAACAGAAAATTAGTAACCTCTCTGTCCCTCCAAAAAAAAAATTAAGGAGAAAATTTCCAAGGCATTTTCCGTGAATTTGTGTCATTCCCCCCTCACCCTTTAGCACCTTCAAAGACTCCCCACTGGAAAGCAATGGCAAATTCTTCTGCTTGACATTAAGACCCTCTTCCAAGCTGTTTCCCTGCACCACCAAGCCCCCTTCCCCTAGGGGACTCCTCCAAATCCTCCTCCAATGTCAAATTCTCTGGATGGCCTCTTCCTCACCACCAGCCTGGGAGAAGTTTAAGGCCTTCCCAGGACACCACATTTGTGTGTCTCCCATCTCACTATGCACCTTTGCTGTGATTGTACCTCGCTGGCCTGGGGGCAGGTGGTATTGTCACATCACTAGCACCAGGAACACGGTAGGAGAGGTGCATGCGTCAATTAACTAATGACTGATTTCCCAAGTCAGGATCACGAGAGCAGGAGAAAATCAAGAGGTGCCCTGCCTCTCCCAAGGATGTAGAACTCTACAAGTCTACCACCAGATGTGTGGCTCCAAGTAAGAGTTTTATTCTCCAATACCCTTCAGAGGTAAGCAGTGCCAGGCCCTTAAAAAAAAAGAAAAAAGGAAAAAAAATAAAATAAAACTGCCAGTCAGTGGTTGAGTAACTTGGCTAACGTCCCACAGGTAAGTAATGGTTCCAGACCCCGTGTCCATAAGCCTCCAAAACTTATTCCAAAAGCAGATTCCAGTAAACTCTGTGAGCATTCACAAAGAGTGAGGACACTGTTCCCCACCTGGGATCATTAGGGCCAGATTCATGAAACTGGCCTCCTCTTTTGTATAATGTGGTTACCAAAGGTCAGAAAGTGCTTTTTACAGTTTCCCAAGTAACTATTATAATATCAAGTGGCAACAATGAATGAATGGAAAATATCCTTGGGCACTCAACCAGGTCAAAAACCACATTCACAAACAAGAACTTTACAACTCGGACATCAAGGTACCTTTTCATTATTGAGTCCAGACCTGAAACGGAAGTTACTAAACCCAAAGCCAGCATGTATGGCTTCGGGCAATATATTTAAGCTTGTGGGGTCTCGAGGTGTCCGTGCGCATGGGAGTAGGGAGGCGTCAGGTAATCTCCAGGTCGGCTTCTCCTCTGTCTCATGCCAGACGCCCTGGGCCAAGCACAGACTTTAGCCAACAGCTGGTTCAAATCCACATATCTGGCAAGGAGTCAGCAGTGTCACTGCGCTGCCCCAATCTCATCAGCGGTCCTCAGCTTCGAGAACTGGTAATTACAAAGTAAAGGGAAGAAACTAGGTCTGTGTCGCTAAGAGGCAAACAACGTGAATTAGCAAAGGTATAAATGAAGCAAACATCAGGCTGACAGAGCATTTTCCAATAAGAACTGCTAACCTTTTGAACTGGCTCCTCTAAATGGTGCTGAGCACATTACCACGGGCATTATTCCCAGTGAAGACATGGCAGAGAAAACATCTGCCCAGGTCAGAAGGTCTACATACTCAGAAACAGCCTCTTAGGTTCTTTACTGCTCTGAATTCTGTTTTATCAATTATATGGATGCTGCACCAATATAAATGGCAAATCGTATCTTTCTGAACAAAGAGTTTATTCTTTTTTAAAAGACCTACTCTGATTTTCTTCTTAGTGAATCTTTTTTAAAAATCTGTCTCCTCGGGCGCGCCTGGGTGGCTCAGTTGGTTAAGCGACTGCCTTCGGCTCAGGTCATGATCCTGGAGATCCGGGATCCAGCCCCACATCGAGCTTCCTGCTCGGCGGGAAGCCTGCTTCTCCCTCTCTCACTCCCCCTGCTTGTGTTCCCTTTCTGGCTGTGTTTCTCTCTGTCAAATAAATGAAATCTTTAAAAAAAAAAAAAAAAAATCTGTCTCCATTTTATCTACCGAGTCTCCTCAAAGTGAGGAAAACCAGCATTTTTGGTCACAGGACAGGACAAAAAACAACTAATAATTGACAAAGTTGTCAGAGTCTGAGAAAAAGCCAACATCCTACAGCATATACAGCATATGTAGTCAATCAACATTAATATGTATAAAGTTAGAGTCACCATTCAAATAACATAAAGCAACTACGCAGCAATCACCAGTTTCTGAAATTACTACTAAAAACCCCCTGGATCAACTACTCTTATGAGGTGAGGTGCAAACATGCAAGCAGAAGATGCTCATTTGCTATAAAATTTAATTATGTATAACAAAACTATAAATACTATCCTGATGAGATTCATACATAAAAAAATCCAACATGGCTCTTTGCTAGCGGCACCTTCAGGAAGATATTCCCATTTCAGAGAAATTACTACACACAGGCAAATCCTTTTACAGTATTCTTGGGTCCCTGTCTTCTTTGGATACCTTCTAGCTGATTCAGTTGCTCAGAAATGAACAATGACGTTAAAGCCACTGAGTGACATGTGAAATCAACATTCCCCATGACATTCTCCTATGTCTCTTCATCATCATTTTCCACAGAAGATGCCTTGCACCTGTTGGTGATCTCCTTGGAAACACAAGGAAGTTCATTTCAGTGGTTTTATAAGTTGCTGATAGATATTTATGAAATATTCATTTAGCCCTTGACCTAACCGAACCTCAAAAACCAATCACCAAATATTCACATGGTTTCTATTTCTCCCCCCACCCCAGGCCCTTTCAACAATAGAAGTGTGGGTACAATTTGTTAGGCGCTTTGTGAGTATTCTCTGTAAGTCCGAGTATTAGTTTATGATAGAACTCTTGGAGATTTAGTTCAACAGCTTCCTCAAAACAATTTTTGGAACGATGTAGACTATAAAATAACAGTTTATATAATAAGGTGCACAAGCATTTCCCTTACACTATTAATAAATTTTTATGGCAATTTTTTCTGAAGATAAACATCTAATTATTACAAGCCTATAATCAGAAAGACGTCATATGAGCACGATCCTAAGGAATTATTTCTTGAAGGTTATCGAGAATCATAATAGGAGGAAATCCTGCTCTGCTGTTAAAACTCTATTGGGATTCATTAATAAAATCATTGCTAAGTAGAAATTCAGTCTTCTTTGGTCTCATGCCTATTTTATCCCCAGGGACAACAGTACGCCCCTTCTTATCCTCTGCCATGCCTTTTACGGAGGAGACTGTATTTTTTAAAATAAAAAGGGGGAGAGCTACAGTTCAAAATTGGTATTTTTCTGTTCTGTTTCTCTTGGTAAAACAAGACTTCTAAACTAACAAAGAACAATAATCAGTGCAGATGCGAGATACAATACACTGTAATAAGGAAATACTGAAAACTAAAATTCACAATGCCACACATGAAAAGGAGTTGAAATTCAGTGTTAAGGCTAAATTGCAAGATATTATTTCACACAGCTGTGAGGAGAACATAAAAAGCAACTTGAGATTTCCTATATTTGAAGGGATGTACTTCTGCTTACTTTGTACTTTTCTTGAACCTGGGGCAGATCACTCTTGAATCCCACGCTTCTCAGTTCCAGCTCAGCATCCAAATAAAACTCTGCACCTCTGGGGGCTTGGGGCATCCCTCCCCAGCTGGCCCTGTGGGAGTACCCCACACCGCGGCTCACATGTGCATAAATCAGGGAATCTGGGAGACACCAAGCATCTCTGAGAGCCCATGAGCTGTGGATGCCACTAGCTGGTCAAGAGAGACACACTTTGCAGAAGGCCGCTATGGTATTTTCCTCGCCCCTCTGACCAGAACCGCAGTCCTGGCATAAGCTATAGCGCTTGGCCAGAGGAACTGGTATTTTCTATCTGTTCTTTAGTCACTTCCCATTCCTTTTATTGGTATTTAGTGGTTTCCACATTCAGAAAAAAAGAGCAGAATCAAGAGGACCACCAGATTTCAGCTTTCTTTCACAGCTAATACTCGATTCAAAGGGGAAATTAACAAGACAAAACCTATAAAACCAAGAGTCTGACCTCAAAAAAGTTAATATGATTTTATAATATATAAGAATGTTAAAACAAGGTTGGATCTGATTCTCTAAATATCCATGCCTTTTCCTATAAGACATTTAACTTCAATGGTTTGTTCCTGGGAAAAAAAAAAAAAAAAAAAAAAAAAGGGCTTCTGGGAGGAAAAGTTGGGGGAGGGGAGAAGAACAGAAATGAACAATTTCAGTTGTAGTGCTCAGCACTATACCTATACCTCCACACAGACTGTAAGAGATACAAAATATCACCACTGACCTGGCATTCACAGTTCTATGGAGCAAAAAAGCCAATGTGTGAACTAATGAGAGAACCCTGAACTATATACTAAACAATCCAAAACTGAACTATATGGATCGAACAATCACAAGGTAACACTAGAGATGTTTCTGAACTTTTTAGAAAAACAAAACTGTATAATTAATGGAATTTTCTCTTCACAGTGCTTCATCACTCTAAAAGGTGATACCTAAATCTGGCACCTACTGAGAAATTATGACACAGTTGCTATAATTTTGAGATATTTTTAGCTTGTAAAGAGATCAAAGTAAGGGAATACATCCTGACTCAACTATTACCACATAATTTTCCTTCACGTATCATCCTAGCTAACTTCTGGTTCGAACCACATCTAGCAAAGGAAGACTCCAGCAAACTAGGAAGGCCTGATTCAATGTGTCTGGGTGACAAACACATTTTTAATAAGCAGTCTGAGAGCTGCCCCTGTACTTGTTACACATTCGGAGAAGCTCGTGAGCAGAGGCAGCACCCACCCTCCGCCATTGGGTGCTGGAGTCCAGTTTTAGAAAGGCTCCCTAAGGAATCTAGAAGGAAGACCACAACACCCTCAGGCGGAACCCGGTGTGCTCAACCAATCCTAGAACACATAGAAAAATCTTCACTGAGGATCCCTCCATGTTTCACTATCTCAAAATGTTAAAATTAGATCCACACCCATTCTGTTTAAATAACCACAATTCGCACAATGACATCAAAACATTTTAAGAGCTGACCAGTCCACTTCTGGCTGATCTGAAAACTTGCAATATTAACAATTATTTTCCCTACCAAAAACTGTTGTTACCCTCAACCAACAACTTACAAAAGTTAATTTATTTCCCCCCCTATATGCCAGCTTTATTCTGAGGACTTAAAGTGAGAATTTAAATCTTATTTAGTTTAAAAACATTTTAAAGAACATATCCTCTTTGTCAGAAATGAAAAAACATTCCATGCTCAGGGACTGGAAGGACAAATATGGTGAAAATGTCTACGCTACCCAGAGCAATCTACACATTCAATGCAATCCCTAGCAAAATACCATCAATTTATTCCAAAGAAATGGAACAAATAGGGCGCCTGGGTCGCTCTGAAGGTTAAGCCTCTGCCTTCGGCTCAGGTCATGATCTTTGGGTCCTGGAATCAAGGCCCACATCAGGCTCTCTGCTCAGCAGGGAACCTGTTTCCCCCTCTTTCTCTGCCTGCCTCTCTGCCTATTTGTGATCTCTCTCTCTCTCTCTGTCAAATAAATAAATAAAATCTTAAAAAAAAAAAAAAGAAAGAAAGAAATGGAACAAATAATCCTAAAATTTGTATGGAACCAGGAAAGACCCCAAATAGCCAGAGGAATGTTGAAAAAGAAAACCAGAGCTGGTAGCATCACAATTCTGGACTTCAAGCTCTATAACACACCTGTAATCATCAAGACAGTATGGAGCTGGCCCCAAAACAGACACACAGATCAATGGAACAGAATAGAGAGGCCAGAGATGGACCCTCAACTCTATGGTCAACTAATCTTTGACAAAGCAGGAATGTCCAATGGAAAAAAGGCTTTCTCTTCAACAAATGGTGTTGGGAAAACTGGACACCCACAGGCAGAAGAATGAAACTGGACCATTTCCTTTTACCACACACAAAAACAGACTCAAAATGGATGAGACCTCAACGACAGGTATCCATCAAAATCCTTGAAAACACAGGCAGCAACCTCTTCCACCTCAGCCACAGCACCTTCTTCCTAGGAACAGCACCAAAGGCAAGGGAAGCAAGGGCACAAATGAACTACTGGGACTTCGTGAAGATCAAAAGCTTTTGCACAGCAAAGGAAACAGTCACCAAAACCAAAAGACAACTGACAGAATGGGAGAACAAATTTGCAAATGACACATCAGATAAAGGGCTAGTATCCAAAATCTATAAAGAATTTATCAAACTCAACACCCAAAAAACAAATAATCAACTGGACTATTCAAGGAAGAAATGCCTGGTTGCCTATATAAATTTCTAAATAAACTGAGGGGAAAAAAAAATCCAATCAAGAAATGGGCAGAAGACAGGAACAGACATTTCTCCTAAGAAGACATCCAAATGACCAACGGATATGTGAAAAAGTGCTCAACATCACTTGGCATCAAGGAAATACAAATCAAACCCTTAATGAGAGGGCGCCTGGGTGGCTCAATGGGTTAAAGCCTCTGCCTTCGACTCAGGTCATGATCTTAGGGTCCTGGGATCGAAGCCCGCATGGGACTCTCTCCTCGGCAGGGAGCCTGTTTCCTCCTCTCTCTCTGCCTGCTTCTCTACCTACTTGTGATCTCTCTCTCTGTCAAATAAATAAATTAAATATTTTTTTAAAAAAACCTCAATGAGACACCACCTCACACCAGTCAGAATGGCTAAAATGAGCAAGTCAGGAAATGACAGATGTTGGTAAGGATGTGGTGAAAGGGGAACCCTCCTACACTCTTGGTAGGAATGCAAGCTGGTGCAGCCATTCTGGAAAACAGTATGGCAGTTCCTCAAAAAGTTAAAAATAGAGTTACCCTATGACCCAGCAATCGCACTACTGGGTATTTACCCACAAGATACAAATGTAGTGATCCGAAGAGGCACATGCACCCAAATGTTTATAGCAGCAATGTCCACAATAGCCAAACTATGGAAAGAGCCTAGATGTCCATCAACAGATGAATGGATAAAGAAGATGTGGTGTGTGTGTGTGTGTGTGTGTGTGTGTGT
>PITA01012646.1:0-61017 GCA_004023965.1 Spilogale gracilis
TGGGACCACTTGTGAAACCTGAATATGGCTATATATTAGATAATATTCTTCTATCAATATTAAAAGTCCTCAATCTATTAACTGCACTACAGTTATTGCTTATTTATAGAAAATATACTCTAAAGAACTTAGGATTTAATGGCATAATGTTTGCAACTTTCTCTGAAATGTGTAGAAGTAAATTTATGCACATAAAGAGAGAATGATAAAGCAAATATGGCAAAATAAAAAAAAATAGTGAATCTGGATAAACATTCTTTTTTTTTTTTTTTTTTTTAAGATTTTATTTATTTGACAGAGAGAAATAGCCAGAGAGGGAACACACGCAGGGGAGTGAGAGAGGGAGAAGCAGGCTTCCCGCCGAGCAGGGAGCCTGATGTGGGACTCGATCCTGGGTCTCCGGGATCATGACCTAAGCCAAAGGCAGTTGCTTAACCAACTGAGCCACCCAGGCGCCCCTGGATAAACATTCGTAAATACTTTTTTGAAAATACCCAAGTTTGAAAAAAAAAATCACATGTACAGATTTTCACTGAAGCCTTATTTAATATGTACATGAGAAGGCATCAAAGTTCCTCCAAGTACTACTTTATCTGGATTCCATGGATGTGGATATGTGGCACTTCCATTCTGTCTAAATAATTGAAATTTCCATTTTGATTTTATCCTATTGAGAAGAGTGTTAATTACTTTCCACAGGTGTGAAGTTTTTGTGGTTATTAGTGTGGATGCTAGTTTCTTTTCCTAATAGCCTCCTTCTGCTCCTTCTTTTGCTCCTCCTTGTTTTTTTTTTTCTCCTTTTTTCTGTACTGTTTTTATGTTGATTTCTAATTCACAGCATACTGATCACTTGGTGAGGTTTGTAGAATATCAGTTAGAAATTATTGAGACTTTTATGGTCACCTAGGATGTAATCAATTTATGTAAATGTTCCAAGTGTATTTGAAGTATTTTAAAGGTGTGTGTATATTGAAGACTGAATTAGCAAACAAACAATGACCAGATCAGATATAAAAATAAAATTCTGATCCACAATCTGAAGAAACCTATCCAGGAAATCAGCCTGTATCTACCATAACCTGCCCGGAAGCCAACCATTAGTCAGAACTGCAGGAAGTCAGACTGCTACCTCTAGTAACAATCCAGATAGCCAAACAATAATTTCTAAACCAATTGGCCCAAAATATTAGTTAAAGCTTGATTCATATTTGACAGCTTTCCTAATTTTCTTCTCCACTTCCAATGTAAGACCAGCCAGAGAAAGCCAAAAATGTACTTCTAACTAATGACATAGATGCCCCTCTTATAATTATTTTGGCTATAGTTTCCTCTTGTCAACTGTTTCCAATCAGGGCGTACCTTATGTCTTTCTGCCCACTCCACTCCCCATTCAAATACTTTTCCACTTCTCAGCCTGCCTTTCAGTCTCTGCCAAACGCAAGTGATGGTGGCTGGTTCTTTTGCTATCAGAAGTTCCTGCATGAATAGTTTTGCTTTACTTACCTGGTTGGTTGTTGTTTATTTCACAAAATATCTTATTTGAGGTCTTTATTTCTCTGTGCCTTTCTCTGGTTCTGTCTCTATGTCTCTGTCTTTCTCTATATGTATATACATATATATAAAGAAGCATATGTGCTATATAAAGAAACAGCAGAAATAGGAAAAGCTCTGAAAACTATGTAGAAATTACCCTTTTGTAAAACACATTTACATTTATAAAAGAAATCTCCATTTGTTTTTCTCTCAGTACCAGGAAGAGAAGGATGACTAAATCTTTAGAAACTTATCAGTGGAGAGGATATGGACTTAAACTGCATAATAACTTTACCCTTGTTTACTTTGTTTGTCTAATGATCTCCCATAATTGCCCCCCATCTTCTTTTGTCTTTAGCTGAAGATATTTAAGGTAATGTCTTGGGCCCTTTCAGGGAATTACTAAGTTTTTCCTGGGTATCTATGTATGTAGGAAGTAAACATGTTATTAAAATTTCTGATTTTTTTTTCTCTTGTTAATCAAATTTTTTATTATGGGGGCTCTCAGCCAAGAATATAGAAGGGTAGTGGGGAAATTATTTTTCCTCCCCTACAATATATATCATCACATACACACTGATAATCAGAAACAATCCAAATCCTCAGAAATGGGAAGATAGTTTAAAAATGAAATATGAACCATCTATAAAATAATTATGTACTTAGATTAAAAATTGTGCTGTCCATGCATGAGATAAGAAAAATGTTCTTTCCCAATATAATGGAAAGCAGTTGTCTTAAAAAAAAAGGCATATATAATTTTAAAAAGCAATATAGAAAAACTCATAGAGGCTAAATTTATGAATTTATAAAGCAACAGCAATAAGTTATCTACTTACAAAAATGAAAGCCAGTAAGATTATTCCAGTGTAGTAATGGTAGATTTTTGAAGATAGTGAGATTATAGATAATGTTTATTTTCATGTACTTAACTGCATGTTCCAAATATTCTACCATAAGTATAAATTTATATTATACACAACAGCAAAATATCAACAAATGTCTTTTTATAAGTGCTTAATGAAATATCAGTCATCTCTGAGAAAGTTGAAAAGAAAAGCTTATGGCTATTTTATTTTTTTATTTTAATTTTTTGCTTACAGTTATTTTAGACATAACTGTATATTCATAGCAGGAGATGAATTTAGTTGCAGAAATTCAATCTCCAATTTAAATATATTAAATATTGCTAGTACATACTAAAAATGTATACCTAAGGGGTTAATGACCTAGATTAAAGAAAATCTGAGCTACCTGTCATGAGATAAAATGAAATAAAATAGATGGGATCAAATAACGTGAAATGCACTTGTACTGGCAAAAGTGGTAAAAATGTCACAATAATTTATTCTATGAATTGAGCTACTCACTTTGGGTGGGTGGGATGGGTGAGGGGGAGCTTCTTTAGAGAACACCGTTTTCTAAAGAGAAGCAGTGTGTGTAATTTTTTTTTCCAAATTCTACATTTGTTCTCTTAGAAAAAGTGGCAGTATAATTTTGAAAATCTACTTCAATCCCCCTATCTCAAAGCTAAAGGCAGTACATTCTCTATAGTGAATTCCTTGTTATTTGTTTACTCTGTTTTTAAATAACAATGCCAACAATAATCCTTCCCTGGGGTTCCACTGCCTTCAGCCCCCACCAAGGACAAATCCAGGGATTATTTTGGAGAACATCTAAACACTTGTGGAGCTCTGTGCTCACAACTCCTCTAGGGAGACCCTCCCATCAAAATCTCAAAGTTAAGATGTGAATATTAATTCTTCACAATCCAAATCATTTGAGCACAGCTTGCCAGGCCTTTACTTTGCATCTCCATGATCTTGCTGGCAGTGTCCTACTTTAGATCTAAAGTTCCCTACAAACACCCTTAAAAGAAATAAGGTGACCTTCACAATGCCCAAGTCCTAAATTTAACTCACTCTACTATATATTGTTTACGTACCTTATTCCCAATAAATTTTCATTCCATAATCCTCAGGTCGTTTTATTTTATAACCCACTCTTCTCAATATTTTTAATTTACATGTGCACTCTAATTTTTTAAATATAGACTCTAAGGCAGTTTTGTTGGGTTAAGTATTCTCTTCAAATTATTAAAAAATGTGTAATAAGGAAAATATGGAATAAAAATTATTTTGGTTATTTTAATTAAATTTTCTTGCTATGAAAGCTATAATATCTAGAAAATATTTTAAAATGGATTAAAAAAAAAGAACTATTACCATATATAATTTCATATGCTATTGCAGCTTCAATTCACTTGCCCATCATTTCCTTGGTTTTAAGATTAATTTTTTTTTTTTTTAATAATAAGAGGCAATTTGTGGTTGGACTAAGAACAGAACAAAAAATTCAAAAGCATTCAAATGAAAAAAAAAAAAAAGACGAAACTTCTGATTTAACCTGTCAGATCAAATGTTTATATCTGTCTCTTTCTAAAATCAAACTGCAATAAAATAAAGGTATAAATCCATGAGGACTACAAGATAAGAAATGACTTCAGACAAATGATGCCAACAAAATGTTAGAAAATGAGAAACAGATGGACAAGTCATAATTGACTAAGTAGAATGGGGTGGTGGGGGAGGAACAAACCTGCAGTTCTGCTGAGGGATTAATTTAGGAAAAATCAAACATATTTGTACTTCACAAGACTGGAGAAATGCAGGGACTGAAGATGATAAGTACTTTTAAAGGGCAGGGGTAGAGAAAGGCTAGAAAGATCCCTCTACCCAACACAGTTAGGATACAGCCTTGGCTATTGCACAGCAAGAAATGGAAGGCAGCATCTGGAGAAATCACACAGAATCTTTGGGATTTGGACACCAGCAAAGCCGGGAATTACTTAGTGTCATGACATCCCAGGAACTACAGTAGTATATCATAAACAATGGCATCTTTGGAATGATTCTGAGAATAATGTAAATTAGAGATTAAAAGAAACTATAAGCTTAATTGACCAAAAATCCAAAATGTAGCTAGAATGAAATGATTTTGTTGTTAGAAAAAAATGGATACAAAAGCAGTATCAAGATTCATAATAGGAGAAGTAAGTTCATATTTTCTTTGAGCAAAGTACAATAAGTGAGGTAAAATGTAGCTTGATTGAGATGCTAAGCTTGCTTGTTATTGGATTTAAACTCTAAGATGATAACATCCATAGATCAAGGCAAGAGAAATTGGAGAAACCATTCCTACTTAATAACTGTTCATCTCTTGTGGTTATAGAATAGTAATTCAGGAGGAAACATTCATCTCAAGTCAAATATATAGAAGAAAATATTTCCATTACATAGTCTCATAGATTTAGACTTAGAAAATGAGATGAGATTTTAGATATCATTCACACTGAAATCCTTTCTAATTGAGAAGTCCTTTCTAAAATATTCCTCACACTTTGCCATTCATAGTGTACTTGGTCATTTTTAGTATCCACCATATTAAACATCAGCCCTCTCTTCTTTTATGTAGTTGGTAAATATATATGTATATATTCTTACTAGCACCATTTGTGTCTTTGTAATTTCTAGCACTTAATCCTAGTTTTGTCCTAAGGACATACTAAAACAATTACATGACTCTCTTTGTGCACATGCTCTACTCTTTTGCATTTTCCTACTTAAATGTTCCAAATTTTTAGGTTCTCATATAACAGGATTTCCAAACATTTTACTACCATGCTTTATCTTCCCTAAATTATTTTTCTTTAAATCTGTGGTGCTAAACAAAATGAAAACTTCCAAGTTGATCTAAGCAATATAGTTCATTTTCTCTTGTTTTGGACACTGAACTTTACCTTTTTTTTATACAGTTTAGGCTTTGATTAGATAATTTGAAAGTTAAACCACATTCTAACCTCCTCTAATCTTGGAGTCACCCAAAACTTCAAGACATCAAGAGACATCTGCTGAGTTTAGTTTTAAATAAATTTCAAATTTACATTTATCCCGGTTTACTATTTTGCTCTCGGGTGTGATGCTTCCTTCTAACTTGAACTTTTTAATCTGAAGTCTCTGATAGGATGATTTGGTTCTACATCTGACTTTGTAAAATCTAGGGATTTAATAATAACCTATTTTTCTACCCACTTTTTAATGAAATAAGTCAAATTTACATAATCTCTGTGAAGGCAAGGAAGAGTCTGTCTTTGCCCATCTTGATCTTGCTCACTCTGTTTCCTCAAATTTTAGCACACAGCAGGCACTTGACACCTGTGTGAGGAAAAAGGCAACACAGCCCTAAGATTTCTCTCTAGATTGACATTCATCCTTTTAAGAAGCCAGGTTCACCCTAGCATCATTCACATGTTCAGTACATGCTCGTTTTTCTCTGACATCTTCTCTTTTTTTTTTAATTAAAGTTTTTCAATTCTAGTTATTTAACATACAGTGTAATAGTAGTTTCAGGTGTGCAGTTTAGTGATTCAGTACTTCCACACAACATCCAGTGCTCTTCACAAGTGCCCTCCTTCATCCCCATCACCTATCTAACCCATCCTTCCACCCACTACCCCTCTGGTAATCCTCAGTTGAGTCTCTGTAATTAAGAGTCAGTTTCTTTGTTTGCCTCTCTCTTTTTTCCCCTATGATTGTTTGGTTTCTTAAATTCCACTTATGACTGAAATCATATCATTTCCCATCTTCTTAAAAAAGAAGAACTGGGGCACCTGGCTGGCTCAGTTGGCAGAGCCTGTGACTCTTGATTTCAGGGTTGTGAGTTCAAGTCTCCTGTTGGATGTGGGATTACTTAAAAATAAAATCTTTAAAAATAAAAAGAGAAAAATTTTGCTGAAATCCAGCAATATTGTTATTGAAACTTCTGATTTTCCAGCCTGACAATAGGATAAAAAAAGAGATCAATTTAACATGAGTTATTTTTGGTGAAAACACATTGCACTTACCACTTTTCACTTTTTGAATATGAACAAATCAATTATTTAATAATTCAACAATTTTATTAGTTATCAATGCCAAGCCCTTGAGCTATGATTTTCACAATCCACTTTATCTTCCTGTTTGAAATCTGGTGAGATTTCTGCATTTGCTTTCTAGCAGTTCTCTTTTCCATTCCCCCTGATTATAATTGCTACAAGACTCTGAAATTATATGTGTAGGTTTTTCTTATTTAAAATAACCAGGCTTATTCTTATAATTTTTTGGTCTCCAGTAGGTGGTAATTTTTTTTCAAGTCTGATTATTTTGCCCTTTAGAGTTTGAATCTGTTTTTCTTCATTAGTTATGAAGATGGAAAGAGATGTATTTCTTGGAAGTGAAGATTTTCAGATCATGGAATGTGTCGCTAAGGAAGGTTATGTTAAGAAAGAAAAATCATCCAAGTAAGTTTGAACATCTAATGGCCTTTATTAAAGCATTCATGAGGGCAGTGTCTATCCTCTGGGTGGTATAAAATGGATGGCTTTTATAGGAAGAGAGATGGGCCAAGAAAAAGTTATTAGCCAAAGAAAAAGATTGTTCCAGGCAAAGTTGCTTTCCCTTTGGGAACATAGCAGGGGGAAATCTTCTCATACAGATTTCCAGATTTCCTCATCTTCCTTTAGGGGATGGAGAAGGCCCCTGTGGCAGGCTCTGGGGCTGATCAGGAGAATTCCTGACTGACGGGTGAAGACTGCATTTCTGGGGGAGGTTGAAACTGCAATCAGATTAGGTATTAAGCCACGGTTTGGGGATGTGGCCTAAGTGACACCATTTTGGGCTTGCGGTTTTCCTTTGAAGTGTTACCTAATGTCGTTTTATTTTTTGGAAGATCTGAAAAAAGAGGGCTAATCCTATCTGATTTGTAAGTTAGGTTCTACTTGTGAGTAGACATAGGATTTGACAACTTACTGGCACTCCTAGATGTGGCTATCTTCCCTTCACCCAGTTCCCTTCACTTTCTTGGAGCATAGTCTTGCACAGTCTGGCACATTGCTCATTTAAAAACATGCGTCCTTTCCAAGTTTGGCAGTTCATTTGGGCACAAGCAGCTGTGAAGAAGTCTTCAACATAACAAGAAGACATTTTTACTCGATTCATCATTCCCCTTTTGGCTTCCCAGGGGATTTTCTTTCTGGAGCTCAGAAAGGTTTGATGACAACAGTGTTCCAATCGTTCCTTTGACTGAAATCTCTGGATATCTTGCTTCTGACATTGTCTGGTTGCTGTGCCACCTGAATACCTGGACGAATAGCATTTGCATTCCCACGGCCCCAGCAGCTTGCACAGGCAGGGGAGTTTGATCTATTTCTGATTTTGCAGTTATATTAGATGAGATGTCCCTGTAAGCTAATTACTTTGGCAACCAAGAGGGCACCAATGATTCTGTCAGGCATCCATGGGGGCACCTTAATAATGTTTTAAACAATGTGTACAGAAGGGGTTACAAGCTACACAGAGAGGAGCAGAGCCTGAGGGGAAAGACACTGCAGGTGTGTGGTTAACAAGGAACTAATTGGGTAACCAGGAAGGAGGAGAAGGAAGCATAAGGCTGGTCAATGTGCTTGTGTGGAATTCCAGCAGTTAGCTAGTGCTGAGCCCTCGAGAAGTTGAAATAAAGACAAGTTGAATCTGGAGTCTATTTTTTGCTGTGATCTTTACTAGAAACTGCAAATTGGGACTTGACAGCTTTTCTCGCCGCCTGTTGCTTTATTTTAGGTGGTATTGTTTTGAACGAGCTAAGAGCTGACATTCTGGATGCCTAGCCTGGGTGTCTTGCATCCAGACAAGACTGTGTGTCAACTCTTCAAGACACGTTACTCTTTCTTCTGTTCCTAATGATCTCTGGGTATTGTGAGTGAGATAGTAAATAAACAGTGAAATGAGCGTTGGTCTAGTGCACAGGAGACTGGATCTTCATCCCAAGGGTACATTCAATAGCATATACTTGAGCCAGTTACCCTGCCTACTAAGTCTTCACTGCTTTCCAGGCTCTAAAAAGAATGAGATTGTCTGTGTTTCTGTTCTCAGAATTCTCAGAATCTTCTGAACCCTAAGATTTTTTTATTTTAAAAATTGATTAGTTTTCTGTATTAAATTTTGACCAAGTGACTAAAAATAGATTAGATGATATGGAAAATACACAGGGAATAGAAAGCATGTTTCCTGTCTTCACGAATCCTTCGAACAAAAAAATCACAGGCATGCTATAGATGGCTGTGGAGGCCCTTCCAGGGAGGTCGGTACGGGGATGTGGTCACCCAGAGAGCAGTGAGGCTTTCTGACAAGGAGCGGGCGATGAGGTGAGCCTTCTGAAGAAGCAGGTTTTGAGGTGACAGCCAACATAATTTTCTAAGTTGGAGGAATAGTGCAAAGTATGGCTCAGGATTGATAATAAACCTGTGAGAGGGTGGTACAATAAAGAGATCGATCAGACTGAAGGAGACACCAGTGAATGGGATTTACTAAAAATAGTTTTCTTAGAGCCAAATTATGGATAGTCTGAAATGATAGGCAGGGTAATCTTAGAGGAGCAAAGGGAAATATTGTAGATTTGGGAATATTTTGAAAAACATTATAAAAAATATTGTGTTGTATAACATATAGAACTAACTCAAATTCAGCTACATTTACCTTTAAATAAATTAAAATGTCTTCACTAATGTCCCTAAGCTGCTTCTTTCAATCCAAGATATAGGTCTGTATTTTTGCTGAGCCAAAGTGATTTGGCATAAAAAGAATTTAAATAAACAATTTGATAACAGTTTTATGCAGAACCTCTCTTTTTTAAAAAAAATATTTTATTTATTATTTGTTAGGAAGAGAGCACATAAGCAGGGGAGCAGCAGCCAGAGGGAGAAGCAGGCTCCCCATTGAACAAGGAGCCAGTTGCACAACTTGACTCCAGCACTCTGGGATCATGTCGTGAGCTGAAGGCAGATGCTTACCTGACTGTGCCAACCAGGCCTCCCAACACAGAACCCCTTCTAATTTTTTTTTAGATTAATACCAAAGGAGCTAAAATAAATAGTCAATAAGATATGTCACCATCACAGCTCTTAAAGTTGGGAACATGACTTCTTATGCATGGAATCTATGTGCTCACTGGTCAACTCAGATATAAACATGTGCTTTTTCTAGGCTCCAACAGTACCTGTTGTCTCACATCCTTCCCACTGAACTCTTTAATGACACCTTTATAACTCTAGAGGTCACTTCCAGATATAATCCCTGATTAGAACTGGCACCATCATTGTGTGAGTGAGATCCTTGCTGACCTGTAAACTCTCTGGCCTCTACATTCACATTTGGAACATGAGGGTGTTTGACTAGAGTAGCTCTAATTTCCCTTTTACTTCTAAAATGTTCCGCAATACTTAGCAAGAAATAACAATTTTCTAACATGATAGTATGATATGACAGTTTGGAAAGAGGGGAGAAAGGAAACTTTCAAAGATCAGATTAATGGAATGCAAATTGCAACCATATAACTTTTATTTTAAAGAAATTACTTCGTTTGTGCTGATTTTCTGAAGAATCAAATCACAGTTCTTAAAGGAATTTGCAAAATCAGAATCTTAATTCCTGGCGTGTCTTTCTCCTCCCACCTCCATTCAAGTTTCAACTTACAAGGAAGAAAGAACATTTTTAAAAGAGCGTAGAATTAGGCTTGAACAGAAAGTTCTGTAGTTTGAAGACATTTTGCCCATTTTAACAATAGCTGTACTAATGCTTTAGCAATTCATTGAGATCAGCGATTCCTTTAAATTAGCTACAGAAAAGTTCAACTTCTGAATAAAACTGACTGGTTGAAATTTTTATATAAAAATAGAGCTATTATACAGAATTTATAATATAGTATTTCAAATTCCAAATTTCTGTTTCTTTATGGACAATGCCATCAAGCAAAACTGACATTTATATAAGCTGAGCACACATCTATTTTATTTCTATAACTTACTCTTGATTAATCACTTTCTTGTCTTTGATGTGAGTTGAAGCTATGACATACAGCTTTCATATGCCACTGAAGACTAATTTTTCTTCTCTTTTTCTCATATCTAGCCAAATTCTTCAAGTTGGATTATTTGTTTTTTCAAAATAGAATCTCTAAAGAGTACTTGAATAACAAGCATTCAATTGTCTAATTAAAAATCCTCACTCATTCGATTTTCATTGTTTCTTAGAGTTTTTAATTTTTTTTAATGGTTGGGCAAGAAGGAATGCAGAAATAAGTGACTGATAATCATAGTATGAGAGGTATCCATAGCGATTTAGGGACAGGTTATCATGGGATAGTCATGCTCCTCCACATCTGTCATATGATGGCCTGAGGATTAAATGATAATTGCCACTGATGGTAGACTTGTGGTTCCATACTGAAAAAACTATTTATTTGCATGATAAAAAAAATGACTCTGGATGTTCTAGACCACTCATGCCTCTGCCCCTGTTTTCTCTACTTCTTTGAATATACTAATGATAAATGCAAACTTCTTATCTACTCCATGTTTTCTACTCTTCAAGAGAAACTTTAAAATATGATGACACCTGATATATTAAGGTTTTCTACTCTTCAAGAGAAACTTTAAAATATGATGACACCTGATATATTGAGCCAATAACTTTAAAGGTTGAATTAATGTGATGAAATAATCTCCTAGGAGCAAATAACCAACAATTTATTTATTCAGTCTATATTTATTGAGTACCTTTCATATGCCTGACATTGCACCTGGACCAGGAGACAGTGGTCTACAAAATAGTTAGGTCTTTGCCATTTTAGAGCTAATATTGTGCAGATAAGGAGTCACATAATGAACAAGAAGATAAAATACAATAAAGTACTTTTTGAGGAAGGAAAAATATCTCTATGATAGAAAATAAAGAAATAATGTTGTAGTAGTCGGGCGCTATTTTAGACTGGGTAGTCAAAAAGGGAGGCATCCAAGTGAAGCCTCAATGTTGGAAAGGAGCCAGTCATGCAACATTTAGAGATTTTAGAGAACAGCATGTTAAAAACCCAGAGGGAGGAAAACATTTGGTAATTCTGAGAAGAGATCAGGGAATGATGGCTCCAGAAGGAGCTAAAGCAGAGGGTGCAAGGTGGAAAGTGGTATGAGAAAAGATTGGAGAGGCTGGATGGTATCATAACATGAGAAATCATATAAGTTATGTTCATGAGTTTATACTTTATTTTGAATGAGGTTAAAGATTTTCAGCATAAGTTTATGTGTTAAATTACCTCTTTTCTATTATGGCTGTAGGGAATGGATTGATAAAGAACAAGAGTAAAAACCTGAAGTCCAGTTTGGAAATAGACCTAGAGCAGAATTGTGGAGGCTTGGACAAAAGTGATTTCACTAGAAATGGAAATGAAAGGTCAGGTTAGAAAAACATCTTGAGGCAGAAAAAAATAGGACTTGCAGATAGATTGAAGAAGGGCATCAAAGAAATCTCTTAGGTTTCTGACTTGAGAAACTTTAAGTATCGCATGTTATCATTTGTTAAGAGTGAGAAGATTCAAGGTAACTCAAGTGAGTCTGTTTATATAAGTGGGTTTGTATATATATATCAAAAATTATAGTTATATTTAAGATGTCTATGAAATATCTTTCAGGTAAATATGTTCAATAAGAAGCATGATATAATTGTCTCAAGTTTTTGATTAGTTATGGCCTAAAGATTTAACTTTGGAAGTCCTTAGCATGCAGACTGGTTTTGAAGGTAAGGGAGCAGAAACTATCTTTGGAGAATTTTTTTTATATATATAGAGAGAGGGAAATAGAAACTAGGACAAAACCTGTCATGTACACACACGGTTAGACATAAAATGACTCAGAAAATTTAGAATGAAAGTTCTTATAGTAAGCTACTGGAGGGTATTCTCCACCAAAAACAAAACAAAGCAAAACAAAACAAAATAAAACAAAGAATGTGACCTAAAGGCAAAATAAAAGAAAAGAAAAAGACACATATATAATTTTAAATACTGTAGTAGGCACATTATGAAAGTAAAATAAACTCATGAAGTTAATTTTAATACTATATCTTACTAATTCAATATAGTAAAAATGTTTTAAAATATAAATAATAGAAAACAATTATTAATATTTTATATTTTTTTAATTTGGTAAAAAGTCTCTTAAATCTGTTGTATATTTTATACTTCTGTACCTTTAAATTCATACTAGCCACATTTCAAGTGTTCTGTAACCACATGTGGTTCCTGGTTACAGTACTGGATATCAGGGCCTTGAATACTTCCTAAGAATGATCTGGTAAAGAGAAACATGGGATAAAGAAAAAAATTCATCTAAAAAGATTATATCTTGGGGTGCCTGAATGGCTTAGTTGTTAAGCATCCGTCTTTGACTCAGGTCATGATCCCAGAATCCTGGGATCAAGACCAGCATTAGGCTCCATGCCCAGCAAGAAGTCTTTTCTTTCTCCCACTCCCTCTGCCTGTGTTCCCTTTCTTGCTTCCCTTCACTTTCTTGTCTCTCTCTGACAAATAAATAAATAAAATCTTTTAAAATAAAATAGGGGCACCTGGGTGCCTCAGAGGGTTGAGCCTCTGCCTTCAGCTCAAGTCATGGTCTCAAGGTCCTGGGATTGAGCCCTGCATCAGGCTTTCTGCTCGGTGGGGAGTCTCCCTCCCCGTCTCTTTCTGCCTACCTCTCTGCCTGTCTGTGATCTCTCTCTCTCTGTGTCAAATAAATAAATAAAATATTAAAAAAAATAATAAAAGATTATATCTTTCAAAGAGAAAAGATACTTATGGTACTTAGATGTAGGGCATAAGAGGCAGTCTTTGGAAGATTGGCACTTCCTCAAATGTAACAAAGTTTTTTTTAAAAAGGATGCAGATGCTGATAGAATTGATTTTTTTCATGGGACTACTAGAGTGTAATCTACAAAAATTCTATTGTATTCCTGAAATATGTTGCAAAATCATTAACTAAGTGGGATGATGATTTGGTTCCCTGTTCAGAGAGCATTCTGGAATGTTGCCCACTGTGACTTCATGAAGTGAATCAGTGCTTAATACATGGTACCAGATTAATGGCACAAGTTAACTCTGTCAGAATCTCTTTGTATAGCCCTCCACCTGAAATGTTGAGTAGACAGTTAAATATGCATGTGATCTCCTCCTCCCTCCTTTTTCTTCTGCTTCTTGCAAACTTATCTGCTATTCATTGCTCTTAGAATTCAACAGGTGTCTTACAATCCAGTGGGGCACTGAAGTGAACAAAATGTCTTATTCTGTCATTGGTAGTTTTGCTTTGTTTTGTTTTGTTTTGTTTTGTTTTTGGAAGGGGGACGTTGTTTAAACAATGCAATGTGTGCTTCAGTGTCATGGTAGCCATGTTCTTATCCGATCATGTTATAGGATGAACTAAAAATTCATAGGGAACAATTGACCCTGACTCTGTGCTGCATGATTTAACAGTTTCTCAACCTTGACCTTCACATCCCCAGCCCTGCCTCCATGTATTTAAACTCTCTGAGTAAAGAAGAAAGAAGCCTGAAATCTGAGGCGGGCAGGAAGGTCAAATGGAGCAAGAGCAGGACGGATGGCTGTCCTGTTGTGTTGAGAAAATAAGAAGACAGGAGTTGAGAAGTCAAATTGTGTAAAAGTTTCTGCTTTGTACTGTGGTGAGAAGGAGGAGGAGGAGAAGGAAGATCGTGCAATAGAACTTCTTTGTTTCCAAGAATGCCAAGGCTTTTAAATACAGGTCACTCCAAATCAATCCACACTGCACTCCCCCCAAATAAAGAAAACACTAAAACAGCTCTTGATGTAATTTATTCTTTCAGATCTTGTGGCAGAGAGTTTTCTAAACCTTTAAGCTGTGAGTAGTTTTCTTCCTTTTTTTTTAAAAGCTATGTATCTCACTCACTTAACTCATACTTTCTATTTTTAGTTTTCTCTTTCTGATGAAACCTTGCAGATCATGAAGATAACATTCTCTGAACAAGATTGGACTATGTGATTCTCAAGATTGCTTCCTGTTCAGCATTCCCTTTAGTAGTATTTTTTCCCCTTGGTATATTTCAGTGTTACCTTTCGTTTATTAATACTGCACGGACTTCTGCTATTTTTTCTAATGTACATATAATCTTAGGTATGGGGAAGGATACTGAGACATTCTTTGTTACAAATGTACTGAAAAGGGGGGGGAGTGGCTCAGTTGGTTAAGCGACTGCCTTCGGCTCAGGTCATGATCCTGGAGACCGAGGATTGAGCCCCACATCGTGTTCCCTGCTCAGCGGGAAGCCTGCTTCTCCCTTTCTCACTCCCCCTGCTTGTGTTTCCTCTCTAGCTGTGTTTCTCTCTGTCAAATAAATAAAATCTTTAAAAAAACAAACAAACTAACAAATAAACAAAAAACATATGTACTGAAAAGGGGAAGACAAGAAGGAAAAAACAAAAGTAGGGGTGAGGTTTTGTATTAATCATTTTAAAATGATGCTGGTTTATGTTTTTCTTCTTCATTCTGTACAGACTTCGTATTTCCACTTAGACAAGTTAGGCTTGTTTCTGAGAATAACCCATTATTCAAATTGATTTCCCCTTGCTCTTCACCCTTGCTCATGAGATAACTGACCACCGAGGCACCCTTCAATTTCTACCCCACTGTGGCCTTCCAAGGTATCTACCCCTTTTTCATTTTCAGAACCCCTGTTTTTCAAGGAATTCTAGAATGGGGCAGGGGAAACTATGAATGAGTCAGATACTCTAGTCAGATAAAACTCAATTTGAATTCTGTTTCTAATTTTCAGAAAGTTATATCTCTTAGAGAAGCAACATAACATCAGATTCATCATCCCTAAATCCATAATTTCTCCAAGTATTGCTACATGTTTGCAAACAGTGCGCATGTTGCCTCAAATTTAGCTAATGTAAGTAAATATTACTCCATGAATGGTAGTAATGATAGCAATAGCAAGAAATTAAGGAAGAGTTAAAAAAATAAATCTATGCTAATAGTATTTGTCTAAAACACAACAAAAAGTTTTGAACTCTATGGCATTCTTTTTTTTTTTTTTTTTGCCAAGTTGGTCTTTTAATTTTTTAAAAAATTTTATTTATTCGACAGAGGGAAACACAGCTAGAGAGGGAACACAAGCAGGGGGAGAGAGAGAGGGAGATGCAGGCTTCCTGCCAAGCAGTGAACCCAATGAGGGGCTTGATCCTGGAACTCCAGGATCATGACCTGAGTGGAAGACAGACACTTAATGACTGAGCCACCCAGGCACCCTTCTTCTACTCTTTTTGACATGTAATGTACCAGAATTGAGCATTTTGATTTTTAACCAGTTAAAGCTTCATTTTTCTTTATTTTCTAGTTTTTAGAAGTGTTTTCTCTATTTTCACAAGTCAAACAGAGTTGACTGTTAATGTCTCCCCGAAAGACATGGAAGAGGGCTCCCAAAATTAGTGTTGTAAGACAGGCTTACAAACTGCCAGGCTTTGGAGTGAAAATTAGTGTGTCATTCTTTTTGAAAAGAGCAGAGCACAGAACTGACTGCTGTGTTATGAGAATCTTTCAAGGCAAAGTACATTTTTTAGGTGAGAGGACAAAAATTAAACAAATGTTTTCTTACCCACCTTACTTACCAAATCTCATCAACACATTTGTATTCACACACACCCACACACAATGAGGCGGGTTTTCCAGCAGCAAATTCTTTACTATTCCAATAAATCAATTGCTATTGGAATTGTACAGTGATGAGTCTTAAAAATGCCACTTGAAAAAATTGTGTTGACTAGCATAACTGGAGAAAGCCAGGTGGAAAAATCTGGGAACCATGTTATTATTTTTTAAGTACTTAAAGTAAGAAATGCTCAAAATTTGATGGCTATGTTGAGTAAGAAGTTTCAGGAAAATGAGTTGTGTTTTCAAATAGAGTCAAGTATTGGCTTTATTTTCCAGTTAAAATGCCAGTTCATTAAGAGCCCTATGGAGCTCTATCCCAGCTGCTATCTTAGGGTCTAGAATGTTAGAGCTGTAGATTCATCAAAAATTATAAAGCACAACCTCTTCATTCTTTAAAGTGGTGGAGGACTTGGGGGTACATATTGTTAGGGTCAGGCAGATTTGATTGCCTTTTCTTTCTAACAAAATCATGAACAATTTATTTACCCTCCTTGAGCCATATAGCTATACATTTTGAGTAATAATCCCAATTCAAAGATCCAGAAGAACTGGAAGGATTAAATTAAACAATAGATTTAGAGCACATAACACATTGTTAAGGTTGATAATCAGAAATGGGTTTATGCTGAAATGAGGAAATAAAGACTGTCATCAGGGAAATAGAATCTATTCTTAGGGGGTAGAAGTAGAATCTTTTCTGGAGTAGGTTTCATACTGGAGAATGTCTTTGTGGGAATACACATTCTTTCTTAGGGATAATTGGGCACCAATAATTTCAAGGAAGACATTTCCAGATCCTCAGCTTTATATATGCCTTCCTTATTCTAAAATTGATCTTCCCAAGAAAGTATCTGAGGGCAACTCACCTGTTTGCTCACTATTCTCCTGCTGGAAAACTAGACATTTTAATGGATCATCACACAGAATTTTAAAATTGCTGGTGATATTCAAAATATTGTCATCCCTAAAGGACAAGGATAGACTTCCCTTGTTATTTCTGTCTTGTATGTATTTCTGTTAAGGACAGAGTATGAGATTGGCAAGGGTGATATTTGGCTTGAGTTGAAATGTCCTAAATTCTGATATATTCTAGGACAGGGGGGTATGATGTAATTTTCATTTAATGACCTTGACTCTTCCATCCCCAATGTATCTAAAAGAGCAGTTTTCTGCTAAAGGCAGGTTCTGTGAGAGCAAAGCAAAGTGAACTTAAGTGAAGAACTGAATATAGTGCGGCCTTGTTTCATCCAGACCAAAACTCATGTCAAAGTTTGTGACTTTATCTTTTTCTGTCTTTCTATCATCTATCTATCATCATCTATCTATCTATCATCTATCTATCTATCATCTATCATTTGTCCTCCATTAATTTACTATCTCAATGAAAATCTAGTGTGATGTTGTGACACTGAGATATGTATGAACACTTTGATTTAAGTTTAAAAATAAAGTTAAACTTTTTCTAACAAAAGGATGGTTCTAGTTGAGCTGATTGTTTTGACATTGACTGTTTTATACATGTAAGTCCTTTATCACTTGTTAGGTTAAATAATACTCACATCTTCTTAAGAAGATAATAATAAGGGAACTTGATGACAAGCATTGTCTCATGTAGCAATGAGCAGTATTCATCCATGAATTCATGAACTAAGGGGGAAAAATATCTATATCTATCTAGCTCATTAAGAGATGCTATTCTAATGAACTTTTTTATTTATGTTAAATTTTATGTTAAATATTATTAAATTTTATGATTTATTTGTATTATTTTGATCAATAGTGTATTAGTGATAATTATCACTTGATTGAGAAGAAATTTTTGATTCTTAGAGATTTATAGTCAGAGGAATAAAATATTAACTTATATTTTACATGAATAATTATGTTTCAGAGAAAGATGATAGGATAATCAATAAAATACTTTTAAACATAAAATATATTAAAGGATAAAATTATTTGGGAGATCTAGAACAGAAACATGAATTCATGGAGAAAAAAGAAGCTGAAAAATTTAATATCACAAAGGAAATTCATGTCATATCCTGTTTTCATAATGATGGGAGGTTTCAAATCATAGTATTCAGATTTCATTAGATTTAATAGAATCATTTAATAAATTTGTATTTATAATGTGTTTATTTTGTAACTTTGTATCATAAGTATGAGCTTATAATGAAAATTTTAATGTCAACTTAAAAATACGTGAGAGAGTAAATTCGTTTTTCAAAAGTCTTAGTGGTACATGAGCAAAAATCTTTGAGGACAACTGCTATGAATTATTTACTGATAATCCTAATGGGCCACAAAAAATTCTTTGCAAAATCCCTCCCATTTTCTTCTACAGAATTAAACATGGCTTATGCACCTGTTTCTTTCTTCATTTAAAATTTTTCTTTAGATTTGTATAGGAAAGTTTGTATTTTTTCCTAGCTACAGCTATTTAAGATAACATCAACACACGTTTTCATAAGAAGAAAAAAATTTTGGGGGAAAAAAGAAAAAGAAAAAAAATGTTGGTAATATGTGATGAAATTATCATAGTGTCACTATAACCTGAGAAGATACAAAGAACAGTACCTTGAGAGCAATCTCTATATTCCTCTATAATTCCCCTGATCAGGTATCTACGCCTTTGCTAATAAAAGGAATTATACTCTATGCCATGCCAAAGAGCAGCTCCATTGTAAAGTCCATAGGAAAAGAAAGTGTTTGGTTTGGTATCTTGATAGATCCTCTGTTTTGGTGAACCATGAAATTAGGGCATTTTAATATTCATTGTCATCAATTCTTCCAAAATATGTTGGAGCCATTTAAGTTTCCTAGTTATGTCTAGAGTTGTTTCTCTACATGCCCATTGCTACTGAACAACAGTATTGGAGAACCTCCTTAAAACCTTTCTGTGAAGTTTAGCCGAGTCTCTCTTTTCTGCCTGAACTTAGCATTTCCCTGTTCTGTATTCATTTTAGTACCACCAATAATTCTAAAACATTATCAGACCCTAATTTTTCCCATTATCTAAAATTCTATTGTACCTCTTCATAGAGCTATACTGTTTGTAACTTCTTTGCTTCATATATATTTTTTTAAGATTTTATTTATTTGATAGTGAGAAACACAGCCAGAGAGGGAACACAAGCAGGGTGAGTGAGAAAGGGAGAAGCAGGCTTCCCGCCGAGCAGGAAGCCCGATGTGGGACTGTGGGACTGTGGGACTCCATCCCCGGTCTCTGGGACCATGACCTGAGCCGAAGGCAGTCGCTTAACCAACTGAGCCACCCAGGCGCCCCGCTTCATATTTTTATAAAGGGTTGACTTCACTCTCCTCCTAAAGAGGAAGCAATTAAAGAAAGCGATCATTTCAGATATTTTAAAATGTGTTTTTATCTTTCATAATATTTAAGGCAGGAGACATTCAATAAATTCCTAATGATGGATTGCTTGATCCAATTTGCCATATTCCTTCCCTGAACCTCCCTATAATTAATTACATCACTTCCTCTTTACCTGCTATCAGAAAGTTCTTAAAAAAGAATCATGTAAAATGAAGAAACTACTTTGGGTTATAATTTATGTCTACTGTCCATTAATAGCCTGGGTTTCAGAAAGATACTTTAAATCCAAATAATGTAATTAGAGTTCCTTCAAATTGGAACTGGTATTGCACAAAATCAAATCTAACTTACTCATTTTATGGATAAATTGGAGGCTTTATGATTCATAGCCCCAAGGTCCTATAGCTAGTTAGCAAGGACTAGATTTAAGACTAGAACCCAGGCTGCTGGCTTGTGATCAAGTGTTCTTACTGTAATAACACACTGTCTTTCATACTGTAAACCAAAGCTGCTTTTTTGGTGAGTGGGGTCTCAAATATATATATTTTAAAGATTTTATTTATTTATTTGACAGAGAGAAGCATAGCTAGAGAGGGAACACAAGCAGGAGGAGTGAGAGATGGAGAAGCAGGCTTCATGCCAAGCAGGGAGCCCGAAGCAGGCAAAGACAGACACTTAACGACTGAGTAACCCAGGTGTCCCTCAAATGTATACTTTTGCAGTCACTCATATACCTCCTGCTTCCTTTGGCATCTCTGTTAGTAATGACAAAGAGGTTATGGATTGGAATTTGAAAACCTCAGTGCATCACAATCAGTTTTAAGCAACACACGTGCAGGCAAGTTCACTGTCACACCTTGGGAATTGTGGGCTTCCTTCCTTTTACTTCCTTTTCAGTTCCCTTTAGCTTATGGAACATCTCCAAATGTAAATTGAGACACTATCCTTTTATGTAATGTCTTTATTATGAAATATAGAACCTTCTTTCTTCCTTTTTTTAAAAAAGATTTTATTTATTTATTTGAGTGAGAGAGAGTGAGAGAACACAGCAAGGGGATTGGCAGAGGGAAAGGGAGAGGACTTGATCTCAGGACCCTGGGATCATAACTTATCCAAAGGCAACGCTTAACTGGCTGAGCCACCAGGTGCCCCTAGAACGATCTTTCTTAAGGACAACTCCACATTTTAGATTCCAAACAAAGTGACAAATCCCATATTATATAATAGTCATGGCGGTAAAACTGTTTGACAGTTAAGTAGCAGTGGATTTTATTAATGATAATAATATGCACAGTGAGAAAAAAAGAAGAATGATAATCAACAGAACATTAACGTAAAAAGATTGGAAGAGAATTTTAATTGAAATAAGAATGTAAAATTTTAGACTAATAATGAAGAACTTGGAGTAGTCAGGCATAGCCTTAGCTGTCAAGGGTAGCTCAAGAGGTAGAGGGAAATTATAAACCTATGACAAGATGAAGAGTAAGTATGGATTGGATGGTGACAGATCCAGGGAGTGTGATGAGACTGAGTCTGTTAGTCTCAAGGGTTGCCTTTCTGAAGGTCAGATGATGTTGTTTTTCCCTCATACCCCTTCCCAGCAGCCTCTGATGAGCTCAGGGAGATCTAATCTGTGTGCTGTTCAGAAAGGACTGGAGACAGAGGATACTCCTCTGACTCGTTTTTTCCCAAATGAGAGTGTTCTTCAAAAAATTGTAGTATGCTATGTTAACACAATATTTAGTTGGATATAAAAAAAACACTTTACAGGAAGCAAATGAAAGACTGTGAGACATGTTAGGAAGATAATCAAAATGAGACACTATTTTTAAAAATCTTTTCTCTCCCCATCAACTGATGACACATGTTTCACACCTAGACTTGCCTATCACCCCACAAATGCTCGAACTTAGTGAAGCTTCTAGGTTGGGTTGAGAGGAAAGCCAAATTCTCTTCCAATTCAATGATTTCAATAGCAGTCTTTTATAACTTGTTCATGTTACCACCTGTCCAGATATCTGGCATTCCCTAGAGACTGGAAAAGCTGTTTTATTAGCAGTTTACAAGTATTATTAGAGAAAATGACTTGAAACACTAAAAAGAAAAATAAGAGGCAGAAAATATGGAAATGATTACTCAAGCTTAGATTTGAACAAATAAACAGAAGAGCTTCAATCTAATAGGGAGAAAGAATCTTTCCCAAGAGTGACCAAAATGAGTGGTTTAATATTGCAGAAAAAGAAAAATACACTTTGGTGGCTTTTCTTAAGGCAACTTCTTATTTATTTTTCACTATTCCCAAGGGCCTCTTACTCAAGGCTCATCTCTGATGTCAACAATTTTGACCATAAAAAGAAAAAAAAATGAAAGAACCCAGTCTTTAGTTTGGGACATTATTTTTTTCTTTTGAGAAAACTGGGACTTACAAAGAAGGGGAAAAAATTTAAACTCAGGTACGAAAGCAAAGGTTTATAAAGAAAATACACATTCTGTACTCAGGGAACTAATTTAATAAGCAGCCTCTCCCTGCTAGCTTGCGATTAAACTAAATTGCCAGCCTAAACTTTTCTGTGCAGAATTTCAAATGTCAACACATTATATTGCGATTCCTCTTAATTTCTCACAAAGAAAATGCAAAATGAATTCATTATGCTGGAGTAAGTGGAAAAAATGATGAGTTTCTCCAGAAGAGTATGCAATGGGGAGAGATTGGGCAAGACGATTATATTGAGATATTTGAATAGCTGGCCATTAGCTAGAGCATCCCCATTACTCTGCTGATAATTATATCTCTTCTGCTATGACTTCCCAGTGGAATAATAGAATGTTCCCAGTGCAGGAGATAATGAAAAATACCATTCAGGTGGTACATATATGCCAGGAATAGAATGCAGTATTTCTTTCTTCCTGGCTTTTGCTCTGTCTTAGCCCCCATCAGCCCCAACTGCCTGTACCTTGTTACTCTAATGGCACACACCTACGCAGTATATGTTAATATGTGTTTGGTTGTTCTATGCTGTGTACAGGGAGAATAAATGTATCTTGAAAATGGAGATGGCAATGGAATATCATTCTTCCAACATAATTATCTCCTGTGTTTAGAAAGCCCGGTGTTTTGCTGAGTACATTTTTGTTAGCTATTATGCAAATGACTTCAAAACCCACTATGGTGCAGAGTGAAGGCTTTGGATGGGATCTTACAAGGATAAAACTTTTTTTTTTTCTTCATAAGAAAAATAATGGTTGCGTGTTCTTCTAATTAGTCCATCATTTTACAGACACTTTTCATTTTAGCAATCAATTGAAATTAAACAAACAAAAAGGGAGAAAAAACAAGATCAAACAATAACACCCACTCATTTTCAATAACATTTTCCCTCCCCTTTCTCCTGTTCCTCTCTCTCTGTCTTTCTCTCCCACTCCCTCCCTCTCTCTCATTTGAACAATTCATAAAACCTCTCATGTGTTATTGCCACCTTATCATTCTGTGGCATTTTTATTGCTGTTTATTTTCAGTTTGGGGAAATCTTGCTGGGTACTGTATGTCTTCACAAATTTATTAATTTTACAGAAAACTCAATTTGCATCTCCCACACCCTCTTTCCTGTGCCCCTCTTCTTTTAAATTCTGGATTCTTGCTTGAGAGTTTCATTTTCAAATTATGTACAGAAAGGAAAGTTCCACCCGAACAACTTAAATTTGCATCCTGTAGAGGGCAGTGAAATGTTACAATGGTTTTACCCACCATAAGTGTTAAATTCAGAACTGCTCATTTTTCTGAGTTTAGGCACTTACTGGAAATCAGGACAAAGAAATAGCTAAATAACGTAAGGCTACCATTTTCCCCCATTAAAATTGTACTTATGTTTAGAATCAGAGATGTAAACTCCATCATATGATTTCTGGTTAAAATATTTGCCTAGAAACATGTTCGGAATGCACAAAGTTGCAATAGATATGGATGGATAAATTGGATTGCTATAATTCAAACCATATGGAAACAAAGTATGTATGTTCATGGTGTCCTTGTTAGGATTCATACTCAATATTTGGTTAATATCAACCACAGTCAAAGGACTGGTTCAAATAGTCAATGCTTAATGGTAGTCTAACAAGAAATTAGGACCACTTTTATGGAAATTTTAATTTAAAAATTCCAGTCATACACACAAAGAATTAAAATCACACCTCTTTACTATTTGCGTGTTTTATCATCAATGTCAAGCGAACAAATGATGAACATTGTCCTTTAAAATTTAATAAATTACTTGTGTATTTTAAAGGAAATGTCTAGTTCTGAAAGAAATTCAAGCCTGTTGATCTTTAAACTAAACAACATTTGAATTTAGTATAACATAAAGTACATGGCTGTGTGTATGTTTTTTAAAGACTTTATTTTTAAGTAATCTCCATACCTAACATTGTGCTCAAACTCACAACCCTGAGATCAAGAGTCACCAGGTGCCCCACATGACGGTGTATATTATGTATGTATACATGCTGTGGTTACTAATTATGATTTATAGTCAATAAGTGGTGTATCTTAACATCTAAATATCTTAAAATTCATAAAGATCTTATTATGTGATAGACTTACAAAATACTTTTTTAAAAAGATTATATTGTTAAGTGATCTCTATACCCAACATGGGGCTCAAACTTACAAATGTCAGCATCAAGAATCACACACTCCACCGACTGAGCCAGCCAGGTGTCCCCAAATACTTTTGTAATTAGTACACAAGAAAAATGCCATGATACAAAATTATGAAGACAGTAAAAAAGATCAGTGGTTGTGAAATGGGAAGAGGAGAGATAAATAGGCAGAGCACCAGGGATTTTTAGGGCAATGAGAATACTCTGTGATATTACAGTGGTGGATACATGTCGTTATACATCTGTCCAAACCCACAGAATGTACAGCATCAAGAGTTAATTAACCCTTAATGTCACCTATATGATGTGTCAATTTAAGGCTATCAATTATAACTAATGTACCACTTTGGTGGAGGATGTTGATAATAGGGAAGCTATGTATGTATGGGGGAAAAACCCTTTTCCCTTTTATATATTCCCTATATATATTTATATATATATATACTTATATATTTATATAGGAAATTTTATATCTTCCTCTCAATTTTGCTGTGGACCTTAAAGTGTTTTAAAAAATAAAATTCTTAAAGAAAAAAAGGAAAAGAAAAATGTCATGATATATCTAAAAGCTTTCCTGTCTCAAATCTGAGTGATGAAATCAATATCATTAGTGATTGAAATCTATATGCCACATTCTGGTATATATTTAGAAACAACCCTTGAATTTAATAATAATGTAAGTGACAGCACACTTTTATTTAGCTTTCTTCTGGACAAGGCTACCTAAGTTCTCTCCTGTTTGTATTCTCCTTTCTCTCTCCCAATGACTTTTCATTACATTCCCAGTTACTTCCTTTGCTCCTTGAGATGTCAAAAGCCCTATGATCAAGGTCTTGACTGTTTTCACCTGAATTCTCCAGTTTCGTTACCATGTGTATGTTTTGTTTGTTGTTGCTTGAACTGTTCACACTAATTCTATCCTAAACTCTCACCTCCTAAGCATCCTGTTGCTTTTCTGAAATTTGAATTTACAAAATTCAGCTAGTTCTGGCAAAGGGTGAATTTCCTCACAACTAGAGATGTCATCTCTCCTGCTTAGGAGCAAGTGCTCTCCAGGAAGTATTTCTTTTTCTTCTAATCTCAGGTGATTTTTTTTTTTTTAAGATTTTATTTATTTATTTGACAGAGAGAAACACAGCTAGAGAGGGAGCACAAGCAGAGGGACTGAGAGAGGGAGAAGCAGGCTTCCTGCTCTGCGGGGCTCAATCCCCAGTCTCCAGGATCATGACCTGAGCCAAAAGCAGTTACTTAACCAACTGAGCCACCCAGGTACCCCTAATCTCAGGTGCTTATATAAACTTCCTAATTTTATTAGTTTAGGATAATCTAATATTGGTTTTCTTAAACATTTGTCTTTCTGTTTTAAATTAATTTCTCTTTTCAAGCTTTTGAACCAGAATTTTATGTTGACCTATAACTGGATAATGCTGTTATTCCTTTGTCTTCAGTCGTAACTCTGGCAGCTTGAATTCATGCTGTGCTAGAAATGTTTACACCCAAGGTGTCCTTTGCTTTGTCCCATCATGTGTCCCATGATATGGGAGCCTACTTGTTCTGTGCACTAGTGTAGCCTGGAACTGCAAGGATATTTCTTCCAGGGTAACCTTTCTGCAGTGAGTATATAAAAGCTGTCACCTCCCATCAGGGAGCCAAAGTTTGGGTGACATTTTATCTGTAGTCCCAGCCCTTATGGGAGTCTCAGGAGCTCACACTTAGATTGGTTTTCCCACTTTTCCTGATTAACAGTTTCTGTCCTTTGCTCCTGTTCCCTTGGTCATCTCCTAAATAAATTACTTGCAAAAAAGCCCTTCACTAAAAGTAAGATACTCTTCTTAAAATAGAAGAAACATAGTACATGACAATAATATGGGATGGGTGACAAGTTTATATGGCTTCCTATAGTAATCAGATTCATAAAAGTTTAAATTATTGGCTAGGTTGTTTCAGGTACACAACATAGCATCTGATATCCTCACTTTCTAAATGTATCAGTTTGCAAATTAGAACCATTGTCATAAAAGCAGAATTATAAAATTATGGCTTATATAAATACTGTTTTTACTAAATGTACAGTGACAAGTTATGAATGTCATTTTGTAGGACACCAGAAAAAAAGATAAAAAAGTATTTCATACCTCAGACTTTAAAAGAAACAGAGGCCTGTCAAATCTCATTTAAAAACAATGTTAAAATTTTTAAATTTTATCTTCTAATATTAAAAGAATCTTTATATTTTATAATAAACTTCTCAGAAAAATTGGTATTTATTAACTTATGTAAAATTTTCTGATGTATAGATATCAATTTAGTATTTCTAAATATCTTTGGTATAGAAATTATTCAAGAGTTAATTGTCCCTTTATAGGAAAGAATATTAATAATAAAATGACTACCACACAGTTTGAGTGGGGGAAAAAAAAAAAAACATTTTCCTTAGATAGTACCTATGTTTTCTGTATTATTGATTCTTTTTCTTAATCTACTTTTCTAGCCTTACTGAGATATAACTGATAAATAAAAATTGCATATGTTCATGGTATTTCTAAATAAACAACTAAAATCAGAGATAGGTGGGTTAGAATGACTTGATATTTATCTGTGGAATTCCATTCATGGAATTACTTTGGGTACTGGCTAAACTTCTAGTTAGAATAAAGTTAAGAAAGTTAAAATAATTATGATTCATCATTAATAACTTATTAAACTGATTCCCTCAGTTTATTCACCTGTAAAAAGAAAGATATTTATTGGAAGGGAGTTTTTGATTAAGTAAAACAACCAAGATCCATTACAGGTTTCTTATCTTTGCCACTTGAAATTGTCATTATGCATAAAAGTATAGCTGCAGTGGAACAAATAGAAATCCAACATCAAGGTGATAAAATCATATCAATGATTACATTAAAATAATTAGACTAAACATAAAAATGAAAGACAAATTTTCTAACTGGATAGAAATGTAACTCTAAAATGTATGTTATTTTTAAGAGATATATTTAAAATTTTAAAATACAGCTGGCTTAAAACTAATAGTATAGGGTACATACTATGAAAATCATAATCATAAGAAAGTGAGAAAGCTCCATTAATAAATATTAAAGTCATCTTTGAAATAAGGAAAATGACCAATAAGAAAGATGTTTAACCATAAATGCATCAATTAATCAAAGTAACATAATAATCCTAAATTTTTATGCATCTAATAAGACAATTTCAAATTAAATGAATCAAAAAGATTGAAAGGAGAAATGCAAAACACATGACTATACTTAAAGATTTAAACACTCATCTCTTGGTGATTGATAGAAAAAGAGACAAAATGAGTAAGAAGATTTGACAACACTACTAAACAGTTTGACCTAGATGGACATTTATAGAGACTACAGCAAAAAGGAAAAAAAAAAAAAAAGGCCAAAAGCAGAGTTTTCAAATGTAAATGGAGTATTCTATAAGATAGACTATATTCTTGGTCCAAAGAACACATAGCAAAAAGTAGAAAATATAAATTCTGTTCTAACCAAAAAGTAATTATATTAGAAACATTTTTTTTTTTTAAGATTTTATTTATTTGACAGAGAGAAACACAGCCGGAGAGGGAACACAAGCAGGGGGAGTGAGAGAGGGAGAAGCAGGCTTCCCGCCTAGCAGGGAGGCTGATATGGGACTTGAACCTGGGTCTCTGGGATCATGACCTGAGCTGAAGGCAGTCACTTAACCAACTGAGCCACCCAAGGAGCCCCATAGAAACATTTTTTAATGTGTATGGAATCCCTAGGGTTTGAAAATTATAAAAGCTCTAAATCAAAGAAGAAATGCAAAAACAAATTAGAAAATATTTTGAAATAATTATGATAAAATGAATGAAAACAAAATACCAGTTAGTATGGTGTAGTTAAAAAAATGTTTAGGGTAACATTTTTATACCCAAATATTTATTTCAGAAAATAATGAGTTGAATCAGTGATGTAAACTTCTCCATTAAGAGGTTAGAAAAACAAGAGCAAATTAAATCCAGAAAAGTAAAAGATAAAAACTAATTAGGAGAAAGCAGAAATCAATGATGTAGAAAACAAACAAACAAAGCACATCAGAAAAATGAATAAAATCATACTGCCTATTGAGATTGGTTAGAAAACAAAGAGAGAAAACATAAATGAACAATAGTAAGAATGAAAGAGCTGATATTTATCATTATAGTCTACAGATATTACATTATAATAAGGGAATTTATGATTAATTTTATGCCAATAAATTCCACATATTGGAATTGATTTGGACAGATGGGTTAAAAAGAAAGTACCAAAAAGACTCAAGGAAAAAAAAAATCTAAATAGCCCTTATATATTAAAGATAATGAATTCATAATAAAAATTCTGTAAAGAAAAAACAGGTTTTCAATGGCTTGTGTTTTCAAATTTAATATATCCCAAGGAGGAAATAATATGAATTTTATACTAACTCTTCCAGAAAAAACAAAGGAGGAGGAACTACTTTCTTATTCATTTTTTGAGGTGAGCACAACCTGGAAACCATAACTAGGCAAAAACATTATAGGACGAATATAGACCAAAAATAATTTATAAGCATATGTTTTTCAAATATTAGAAAATGGAATGAAATATAGAGAGATAACTCATGAGTCAGTGTTGTCAGAGAAATGAAATGGTTTAATACTTAAAAAAATTTAATGTAATTCAATACCTTAACAAAATAAATGATTACATTTATATGATCACGCAGTATATGCAGAAAAAGTGTCTGGCAAGATTTTCCACATATTTATGATGAAAATTCTCAGCAAGCTAGGCAGAAAAGGAAATAACAATCTAAATCAAGAACATTTACAAATAATTTACACTTAGCATCATACTTAATGATATAAATTTGTATAAATTGCCCCTGATATTTGGAAAAAGGCAAAGGTGTCCCCTTCATACCTCTATCTGGCATTACAGTGGATGTCCTACTCAGTAAAATAAGTGGGGGTGATTATAAGAAGTCAAATTAACTTTAAACAGTGATGATTGTTATTTTGGTTAAAAATATCAATGATTTTTACCAATATAGCAAAATATTCAGGAAGGTGAATATATAAAAATCAATTGTATTTTTAATTTTAGAAACAAAAACAGGAGAATGTTTTTTTTTAAGTCTATAAATATTTGAAAAACTTAAAACTTAAAAAACAAAATATGTGAATAACTTATCTAATAAAAACTACAAGTTATTGCCAAAAGAATGTAAATAATGCCTTAACAAATAGACAGTTAAATCCTATCCTTGTTTGGGAGACTTAATACTTCTATAATATTGATTCTTTCCAAATTCATCATAGATTTTATGAAATTCTAATCAAAGTCCCAGCACACTTTTTGTAGAAATTAACAAATAGATCCAAGACATATATGGAAGTGTGAAGAAATGGAAAGAGAAAGTATAATCTTAAAAAAGAAAGACAAATATGATGGATTTACAATACCTGATGTAATTAGAAGATAACAGTAATCAAGAGAGTGTGGTGTTTGCTAGATAAAAAAATAAATCAATGGAATAAAATAAAGAACATAGAAATTGATCCATTTGAAGACATTCAAATGATTTTTTAAGAGATTTTATTATTTATTTATTTGACACAGAGAGATCACAGGTAGGCAGAAAGGCAGGCAGAGAGAGGAGGAAGCAGGCTCCCTGCTGAGCAGAGAGCCAGATGCGGGCCTCTATCCCAGGACCCAGAGAGGCAGAGGCTTTTACCCACTGAGCCACCCAGGTGCCCCATTCAAATGATTTTTGACAAGGATGTCATTGAAATCTGTCTGGGACTGTGTGATCTGCCCTTCCTGCCATGCCCAAGCCAGCAGAAACTTTGGTGGAGGTACCTGTGAATGTGAATGAAAATCCCTCCTCCCCGCCAAGAATCTGGAGTTATGCTAATGTCGCAGTCATCAACACCATCTTTACTTGCCTTTTGTTCTTCCTGCTTGACTATCAAACTGAGTCTATTCACAAACTTCCCTTTTAATGGTAAAGGCCAGTTTCTTAGAAAGGCTTCACTCTGCCTGCTATGATCACTTTGTTTAACTTTAACCTAACTGCATCCCCCAACTTCCTCACTTTTGAATAATAAAAGACTGGGTCCTGTCAGTCAAGAGAGACAAAGGCAGAGCCAGAGGCAGAGGCAAAGGCAGAGAGCCTGCGAAGAGAGAAAAAGAGAAGCAAAGAGAGACAGAAACAGAGAAGCAAAGAAAGCAGCAGAAACAGAAGCAGAGAGCAAGAGAGACAGAAGCAGAGAGAGAAGCAGAGCAAGAGGGCCAGAGCCAGAGCTAGAGAGCCAGAGCGTGAGCCTGAGCCTGCTTCATAGGTCTCTCCTGACTGACCTCGGGTCTGTCAGCTTGCATCAGATTTCCGTGTCCATGTCATTATTTTGCCCGCCAGACATCCTGTGGTTTGGGACTCACATCTCCGCCGAGGCTGGTCCCTGGCAGTGACAGAAATCCTATGGAAAGGAGAAGAAGCAGCAGTTCTATGGTAACTAAAATAGAAGGAATATAAGTGGCCATAAGTACATGAATATATTCTCAATGACAGTCAGAAAGAAAAAAAAGTAAACCATAATTAAATATCTCTGTATACTTTCTAGAGTGGCTAAAATTATAGTGGGTCTCAATAGCAAGAGTTAGTGAAGATGTGAAGCAGTTGGAACTTTCAGCTCTGGCTAATAGGAGAGTAAATGGTGTAATCATTTTGTGAAATGCTCAAGTATTTTCACATGAAATTATATATTAAACTTTTGATCCAACCATCTTTTTAACCATCAGTTACTCAAGAGAGAGAAAAGCATATGTATACACATGGACACACACATGCACACACACAGGAACATACAAACCAGTCTTGTTCATAAACAACTCCAAATTGAAAAACCACAAATATTCACAGACCATAGAATTGCTGAATAAATTACAGTATAATCATATAATAAAACACTATTCTGCAATACAAGGAAATAAACTATCTGGCATGTGCAACAAAATGGATGAATTTCAAGTTAAGCTGAAGGGAAAAGGGGTGACTTTATAGTCGAGAAACCTAGCAAACATCTCCTGAGATAAGCGATCAAGTCAACATCATAAGTCATTTGATAGTTTGCACCCTTAATATGTTATAACAGAAATGGCACTTTACCTCTGTGGTTTTCCTCCCTAAAACTTAAAATTCTAGTCTATGCATGAGAAGAATATCAACAAATTTCAACTGAGGAACAATCTATAAACGATCTTACCACAAGTCTTAAAAAAATGTCAAAGTCATCAAAAACAAGGAAAGTCTGAAAAAGTAGTCAAAACCAGAAGTCTAAGAAGACATGATGACTAAATTAATGTGGTATCTTCAATTGAGCATTAAATAAAAATTAAGCAAATCTGAATAAAGAATGGAGTTTAGTCAATAATAACATATCAGTACTGGTTATGTAATTGTAAGAGATTTACTATACTAATGTGAGATGTTAGTAATAGATGAAACTGGGTGTTGGGTATGAGAATTCTTTGTATTATCCTAATAACTTTTCTTTAAATTTAATACTGATTTTTAAAAAGTCATTAAAAATATTATGATAAATGAAAAAGCTAGAAACATGAATGCACATACTGTATGCTTTAATTTATATTATATTATGGAACTGACACAACTCTAATCTATGATGAAAGAAAGAATCAGAGTAGTGCTTGCCTCGTGGGAAGAGAAGTGTAGATTAACTTTCTGGTCAAGAGAATTTTCTGGAGTGAAAAAAATGTTCTATACCGTGATAGGGGTCAGGGTGATATGTGATCATTTCTCAAAACTCATTGAATTATGCACTTAAAATTTGTGCATTTAGTGATATGTAAAATGCACTTCATTTTTTTAATGAAAAGTAAGCGGTTACTGAGAGGCAATAATGAAGTATTCAAAACCTATTTCTGCCTTCTTGTTTCTGATTTAGTTGTCATCCATCTGAAATGAGAATGGGCACTCTTTGCAGATCTTTGCCTTGTGAGATCTTTGTACAAAAGCCACTTAGTAAGTACAAAGGCTCATTGTGACTGTGTAGCACGACTCACTGCCAAGTGAACTTTTAAATAGGAAAATTCACTCCGAAATCTTACCTCCCTTTATTTCTTGATCTGAATACATGCAGACATTCTCCCCTTCCTTGTCCTATTTAAAATTTTCAAAAAAGAATGAACTCTTTCTATAGTCAGGATAAAATGTTCTTCTTGTTATTATTCTAAAAATTATACTATTTACCCAAGTTTTATTTATGGTTACTGGCCACTCTCTTTGTTTCTCAAGTGTTTTTTACAGTTGTTCACATTTTTGTTCATATGAAACAATGGTTGTAGTGACCTCTAAAGTTCTTATCTTTATATAAGTGCTACAGATGAAACTTCCCATCATTTATTTTTTATTATCTTTGGAAGTTTAAGTCCCTACTTAACAGGAATTTTTTTTTTTTTTTAAGTGAAAGGAGACAGGAGGAGGAAACGGAGAAGGAATGAGAGGAATGAAGATAGGATTTGGAAAGGTAAAGAGGAAATATGATTCAACCAAGGTCTTCTAAACAGACTAATAGAGACACTGGTAAGCTATGTGCATAATGGTATTCCTTAACTTATCCATACCTGCTGTTTCCCTTTGAGATTTTGTTCCCCTGAATTACACGCTTTCTGGAAATGGTAAGGACATGCTGATGTAGGCAATCGGCATCTTTTAGAATTTCAATGAACTCCACGACTTCATTTTTGCATATTATGGTCTATACCTACCTTATTTTATAAATGTGTATTTTAGTGTAATATAAAAACTTTTGAGACTCAAAACATCCATTGCAAGTTATAAATATACACCACAGGGCTCTGAACAGAGGTTACTCATATAGGGTTTAAGTTTTTATAGTATTCAGATTAAGATGTTTATTATACAATACAAACATGGAAATAGTAATTCACTGAGAGTTTGTGTATAGCAACTATAATTTAATATTATGAAATAATGGTTTCTCTTTACAGATTCCATATGTATATATTACTATTTATATAACAAAATATCACTAAGAACTTCAAATATAAATTTCTGGAGTACTGCAAAGTGCCATTTAATAAAGTTTCTGTCAATAGAATGTCCAGCAACTGAGAATTTGCTGCATTTATTTTCTTACCAAGGATATAATGAGTGTTCAAGATATTCATGGAACTGTGCTAAATAATGTTAGCTATAGGAGAGGGACAGAGCTCTTAGCCATGTGGAGATGGTCATACAACAAAAAGTCCTGAGTCCAAGGGGTAAAAGAATTTCAGGAAAACAGTAATTATCAAGGACAAAAGAATCATTTTGAGTAAGAATTCAATGAATGGTGATCAAGTGCAATGAATAAGCATAGAACTACAAAGTGTCCTGTCCAAGGAAACATGGTACAGCAAAGCTTCCAAGTATGGGATTGTCATGAAAGCAATGGATCAGAGCAAGTTCATCGAAGGAAATTCCATCTGCCACAAAGTGAAGAACTGAAACATGGATTGGTTTCATAAATGGACTAACAAGACTGATTCTGGTCAATAGCCTCCAGCTAGTTATTAAAATGAAGATAAGGAAACTATTCAGCCAATTGTGGATGTCAGATTGTTTGGGAAGGGATAGAAAAGCTCAAGTATTGAAGAGATCAAAAAGAATAGCACTCAGTAGATGTCCTTGCTTTCTCTATGAGATAGAATAAAATTTGAATAAGTTAATCCCTAAGATACTTGCCTTCAGAACATTTCTAATATTTATCACCTTATAAACATAGGATGTCAGATGTGTTTGCCAAGTAGTATCCTCATGGTTGCAGGCAGTAATACTATATCCTGAATACATTTGAATGACCATGGGAAACTTCTTCACAAGGTATGATTAAAGCACAGGCTAATAAAGAAGGTATAGAATAAAGTAAAAAAGGTCAGATGCCTTGCTCTAAAGGCATTTTGGATAAATATTCACCATGGCACCTGAGCATAATATATGATATGGGCCTAAAAGAAACACAGGAGGTAGTAAGGAGACATTTAAAAAGAAAGAAAGAAAACAAAACCTGCCATATGCAAAGGAAAGTGACAAGGAAAAAGTCAACAAATAGGCTTAATCCTAAAATCCAAGAATTAAAAATTAAGTCTATGGAAGGGCAAGAGGAAGGTATTTCTGACAAAAGAAATAGCATAGCACAGGCTTACACTCCAGAATAAGTCTTTTCCAAATGTGAACTCTTGGGAGGTCTGAGAGTATACCTTACTGATCTGCACTAAAAAGGTTTTTACTGGAAAATAGGGAAAGAAATATGATCCAGGCATTATTTTAAGCCCATTTTATAGAAAACACACAGAGTTTAAGCAATTTGCCCACGGTGATGTAGCTAGTAAGTAGTAGAGTTCAGAGTTTACCACAAACTGGCTCCAAAATTCATCCCTTAACCACTGTGTTATACCAAAACTTCATATTAATTAGGTAGAGTTTCAAGTTTACAGTCTATCTTTAACAAGTTCCCCATACCAATAAGAATATAGTAGAAGTTATTTGTGACCCAATAAATATTCTTTCTAGGAAAAGCCTTGCTTATCCTAATAGCCTGGCTAGTGTACTTTAATAAGGATCAAGCAATAGTGAATCCCCTGAAAGGTCTAAAAGGTAAAATTAACTCATCCCTGACCTCAAGAACAGCAATCCATCTCCAAAGTGGACATGAGCCTTGTTCAATGACTTACCTGAAAGATAGCATAGATCATCTTCGTTTCATTAGCTATTCCCAATTTGCAGTCAGAAGGATGAGAATGACCAATAAGGATCTTCTCTTCAAATAGTCTCAACTTACATTTTAGAGGCAAAATTTTAAACAACGAAGAAAATAAACAAAATTCTATTATTTTTGTCACATTGATTTAGCTCCAGAACTGCAGCATTAACACTCATAAAAACAACTAATTTATCCCAGAAATTGTAGAATGTGATTTGTCCCACAGGGAATTCACATGTAAAGAGGAGGTGTCAAATTGACTCAAGCTGCCTGGGAGAACCTTTAAGTATAATTTCTTCTAGGTTTCTATTGGGGTATTTAACCTGCTTTGGGAAAATGCCACTCATACTTATTACTTCAGTCTTTCTTGCCAAAGAGGCTTTTGTTAATGCCCCAGCAGGGATTGCGCCACAAGCCCCATTTTTCAAGGGCTTTCTAATTCAGTCATAAAAATTGGATCTGGGTGCAAACTTGTCCCAATTGTGGTGCACTTTCTAGCTTGTTTGTTCTAACCAGATGTATTTAAATTTTGTTCAGCTGCTTTTGAAGGTGGAAGGAAAATGACATTTTCCGTTTTTCAGATGAATTTTGGCAATGCTGGGAATCTGAAGGGAGCCTGATTTTAAAATTAAACATGAACTTTTAGATTCTATTAGGTCCATACTTTTGATCTGGGGCTACTGCCTATGGGCATTTCTATTAACAAGCAAACAGAAAATAAAACCCAGTGGAAATTATCCAGTTAAAAAGGAGCTGATAATTCAGTTCCATCCCAGACCTTATGCTAATATTCAGCCAATTGTGGAGTGTCTTGACCTCTGTATATGATGCATTCTGACTCTGTGGAACATCAGATTGGGAGTTTGGGCCGAGATACAATTTTGGTTAGAAACTGAAAGGCAGGCATAATGAGAAAGAGGACTTTGGATACAAAAGAAATATACAGGAGAAAAAAAATAACTTTCAACCAATAGATATGTTAGAGAGCCTACTATGCATTCAAAAAGCTGACTAGAGGCTTCTTTAGAGTGAGCATCAATATTGTATTACATGTAAACAATATAAATAATGAATGCAAACATGAGAAAGATGGCTGGAAACCAGAATGTGTCAGTGAGTGTTGCAGACTAGTATACAGGAACAGAAGGACTCATTTTTACTGTGGTAAAGATGGCCTGGGATGGGAATGCTCCCTGACATCATTCTTTCTTTGAGTAGCAAAGGGAACTTCAACTAGCCTCTGGAAGATTTGGCAAGGAGTGGAAGGAGAACTACATGAGGAGAGATATAGAGTGAGAATGAACTAATCATTTTCCAGGATCATATTGACAAGACCATACAGACTTTTAATAGGGCTTACCAAATGAATAAAGGTTTTTGTTTTTTAAAGAAACTATACTTAAATTGATGTTTTACTAGATTAATATGGTTTTAGTAACTACGAAGAATGGAATTCAAGCCTGGAGAAAGAGAAGCAGAAAAGTATATCAGTTAATAAGGATCTAAACTTTTGTAGTATTTTGAAATGAAAAGAAGAAAAAAATAGCTTGAACTCAATGCCTTACTTTGTGTGAGGAATGGGAAGAAGGATATAAAAAAAATGAGAGAGAAGATACAGAAACACACTGGCTTTAAGCTGAGGTCCTTCTCTCCTGAACCTCAGGTGGAAAGTCTTCCTGCATGACAACCTCAGTGGAGGCATATATGTTAGGGGCATGGTATACCTCCTCATTCTTGCTGTGTTTTGAAGAATATGGAAACTGGAAGATTGCCTCCTAAGGAATTAGGCAATTTATGTTGTGGTTGAGTTTGCTGTTTAATTTCAGTTCTCTCTCTCTCTCTCTTTTTTTTTTTTTTTTTTTTTTTTTTTTTTTTTACTGTTTAATGTGTCCATTAAGAAAATACCAACTGTAAAAACAATATCGACATGAACAACCCATTTTCTTAAGTTCCTTTGCTAATCATAGGCCACTGAGATAATTTTTCCAGCCTTATGAGGTATAATTGACAAATAAAATTGTATATATTTAAGGTGTACAATGTGGTAGTTTGATATATGAATACATTATTTAAATGATTACCACGATCAAGTTCATTAACATATCCAATAAGATTTAAATGAGAACCATTGGGTAAAACTTAAAGGAAAGCCATTTAAAAGGAGTGGAATTCCTTGAAAGCAAGTGATCCTTTCCTCACATCTGCTTCCTTGTGCCTGTTGTCTATAACAGAGATATGGTGGCTGGTGATCCAGAAACAATATTATGCCAATAATGAGAATTAGAAATGGAAACCAAGGATGGCAAAGCAGAAGGACAGAAGGAGCCTTCATAACTCAAAACCCACCATACCAGTACTGTACTGACTACCTCTGGACCTTATGTGATAGTCTCCTTTTCTTTAGGGTAAGTAAATCAATCCTGTGATTTTTGAGTTATTACCAGCTTCTCAATGTATTCCTAATGAACACCCCATTCATTAAGCATAGATAGTAGCCTTAAAAATGTATAACTTTCCTTAATTAGATTAAGAACTGCTTAGGAGGAGTAGGAGGACCTTAAGCTCAGCATATCCCATGGATACAACTAGATAACAGCCACATCACTGTAAATAACCCAGAAACTGACCCAAGAGTTGACAGAACAAACTCATAGATGTAGAAAAGAGGCCACATTGAAGAGGGTAGGAAGGGTATAGAAGTACTTGGTAACTAAACAGACTCTAGGACTATAAATGTGGAGAGGTAAGGGAAACAGTCTCTCCTGCCAGGAGTCCATATAGGGAAGATGAATCTCCATAACATTTGGCTTTGAAAACCAGAGGGGCTAAATTTTGTGAGTTCTTACAATCAGCAGGGCTTAAAACCTGGAACTCTAAAAATCAACAGTACCCTGGAAAAGCTGGATGGGGAATGGAAACTGAGTCCCTGCCCTGAAACAGCACAATAAATAGCCCTGTGGAGATACAGCATAGTAGCAGTATTTTCACATGGAAGGGTGGTTTACTAATCTCAGATCATGTGCTTTAGGGGAAAGGATTATTGGGAGATTCCTCCAAGGGACAAAGGAGTTGGCGGGTGCCATTTCCTATCCCAACATCCAGCCCAAACCCACAGACACCTGTGGGAACCAGTGTTGTCCCAATACATACTATCTAACTTGCTGGCAACACCCCTTGCCCGTGCATTCTCCTGTGAACATGCTCTATCCAGCCAGGCCTCAGCTCCAGGTCCCCGCTCACCACAGACCCATGCAAACATTATTAACACCTGATGTATCACCCCTGAATAATTCTTTGGATCTATTCCTTCCAAACTGGCCTGCTAAGGTCCCCAGTAGTTGCAGGTCACCTCTTGCCAGTTTGGAATTTGCTGGCACCATGTCCCCTACACCTGTGATCTGCAGTTTGGTGTTGCTGCATTTCTGGAAAATGCCTGGTCTGATTCAACTCAAGCCCAAAGTGGCCCTAGACTGACTCACCAACAACATAGGGACCAAATCCTGCCTACAACAGGCAAAGAGAGCCATTGCAGGTAACTGGACTAATGGCAAAAACTACTCAGTCATAAAGCAGGGCACATGTAATATACATAGGAGATGCTCCTGAAGTGCCAGGTTCTGGTGAACAGGGGACATTGCACTGCAAAATAGTATAAGAACCCTTCCTGAAGCAGGAGATGTGGCTGACTTTCCTAACACAGAGAAACACACAGAGAGTTGGCCAAAATGAGAAGACAGAAAAATATGTCCCAAAGGAAGAACAGAACAAAATCACAGCAAGAGACCTAAACAAAATGGACATGGTTGATGGAGATTTAAGGTACTGGTCATAAAGATACCCACTGGACTTGAGAAAAGAATGGATGCCCTACCTCAGTGACAGCCTTAATAAGAAGATAGAAAACATAAAAAAGAACCCATCAGAGCTGAAAAACTCAATAAATGAAATTTAAAATGCAAAAGATGGAATAAATTAATATTAATAAATAAACTAGAGGAAGCAGAAGAATGGATCAGTGACCTGGAGGAGAGACTAATGGAAAGTAATCAAGCTGAACAGGAAAGTGAAAAAAACAATAATAGAACATGAAAATAGATTTAGGGAACTCATTAACACCATCAAGTGTAATAACAACCAATTTTAGGGATCCCAGAAGGAAAAGAGAAAAAAAGGGGCAGAAAATTTATTTGAGAAAATAATAGCTGAAAACTTCCTGAATCTGGGGAAGGAAACAGAATCCAGATCCAGGACACACAGAGAGCCCACAACAAATGAACCCAAAGAGGTCCACTCCAAGAAATGCAATAATTAAAATGGCAAAAAAAAAAAAAAAAGTAGTGATAAAGAGAATTTTAAAGCAGCAAGAGGAAAACAGTTATATACAAGGGAAACTCCATATGGCTAGCAGCTGAATTTTCAGCAGAAACTTTGTAGGCCAGAAGATAGGGGCATGATATACTTAAAGTGCTGTAAGAAAAGAACCTGCAACTAAGAACACTCTGTCCAGGCAGGCTGTCATTCAGAAAAAGAGAGATACAGAGTTTCCCAGACCAAAGTTAAATGAATTCATGACTACCAAACCAGGCCTACAAGAAATACTAAAGGGGACACTTTGAGTGGAATGGAAAGACAATAAGTAGGAGTCAGAAAAGTAGGGAGCATAAAAGCAGTGAAATTAAGTATATCTATAAAAATCAGTCAAGGGATTAATAAAACAAAAGGATATAAAGTATGACACTATTTATTAAAATGTTGAAGGAGACAAGTTAAAAAAATGGGTTCAAACTTATACAGAGTACTATATGCATAAGATGTTATATACAAACCTAATGGTAACCACAAATCAAAAACCAGTAATATGCAAAAAAAAAAAAAAAAAAAAAAAAAAAAAAAAAAAAAAAAAAAAAAAAAAAAAAAAAAAAAAAAAAAAAAAAAAAAAAAAAAAAAAAAAAAAAAAAAAAAAAAAAAAAAAAAAAAAAAAAAAAAAAAAAAAAAAAAAAAAAAAAAAAAAAAAAAGAAACTAAAGAAATCCAAGTATATCATGAAAGAAAGCCAGCAAACTGAGAAAAGAGAGCAGGAGAAGGTCACAGAAAAGAAACTACAAAACCACCATAAAACAAGTAACAAGATGACAATAGGTACACACCTATCAATAATTATTTTGAATGTAAACAGACTACACACTCCAATAAAAAGACATAAGGTGATAGGATGGATGTAAAAAAAAGCAAGACCCATCTATATGCTGCTTATAAGAGACTTATTACAGATCTAAAGACACATGCAGATTGAACAATGAAGGGATGGAAAAGTATCATGCAAATGGAAGTGAAAAGAAAGCCACCGTAGCAATACATATAGTGGATAAAACAGACTTTACAATAAGCCTGTAACAAGAGACAAAGAAGGACACTATATAATAATAAAGAGAACAATCCAACAAGAAGTTATAAAAATAATAAGTATTTATATACTCAACTTGGGAACACCCAAATGCATAAAACAATTAATAACAAACATAAAGGAACTAATTAGTGGTAATATAATAATAGGAGGGTACTTTAACATTCCACTTACATCAATGGATAGATTATCCAAACTGAATTTCAACAAGGAAATAGTTGCTTTGAATGACACGTTGGAGCAGATGGATCTATTCAGGACATTCTGTAAGGATAGATTTTATATTAGGCCACAAAACAAGCCTCAACAAATTCTAGAAGACTCAAGCTGTACCCTGAAACTTTTTTGATTATAGAGCTATGACACTAGAACTAGAACACAAGAAAAACTGGAAAGAACACAGGTAAATGGAAGCTAAGTAACATATTTCTAAACAATAAATGGGTCAACCAAGAAATCAAAGAGGAAATAAAAAAATACATGGAGATAAATGAAAATGAAAATGCAATGGTCCAAAATCTTTGGGATGCAGCAAAAGCTGTTCTTAGAGGGAAGTTTATAGCAATACAGGCCTACCTCAAGAAGCAAGAAAAATCTCAAATAAACAAGCTAACCTTACACCTAAAGCCACTAGGCAAAGAAGAACAAACAAAATCCAAAACCAGGAGAAGGAAGGAAATAATAAACATTAGAGTGAAATAAGTGAAGTAGAAAAAAAAGAACAGATCAATGAAACCAGGGCCTGATTCTTCATAAAGATCAACAAAACTGATAAACCTTTAGCCAAACTCATCTGAGAGAGAGAGAAGACTCAAATAAACAATACCAGAAATGAAAGAAGAGAAATAACAGCTGACACCACAGAAATGCAAAGGCTAAGAGAATATTATGAAAATTATATGCCAACAAATTGGACAACCGAGAAGAAATGTATAAATTCCTAGAAACATTTATCTTCCTAAAACAAATTAGGAAGAAATAGAAAATGTAACAGACTTACTACCAGCAATAAAATTGAATCAGTAATAAAAAAGTACCTCCCAACAAATAAAAGTTCAAGACCAGATGGCTTCACAGCTAATTGTAACAAACATTTAAAGAAGAGATAATATCTATTCTTCTCAAACTATTCCAAAAAACAGAAGAGAAAAGATGACTTGAAAATTTATTCTATGAGGCCAACATTACCCTAACACAAAAACCAGATAAAGACACTACAGAAAAAGAGAGCTATAGGCCAATATCTGTAGTGAGCATATGCAAGATTCCTCCACATAAATATTAGCAAACTGAATCCAATAATACATTTAAAAAATCATTTACCATAATTGAGTGGGATTTATTTCTGGGATGGTTCAGTATTTGAAAATCAGTCAACATGACACATCACATCAACAAGAGAAAGTATAAAAACCATATCACTTCAATAGGTGCAGGAAAAGTCTTTAATAAAGTACATCATCTATTCTTGATAAAAATCCTCAACAAAGTAGGGTTACTAGGAACATACATCAAATTAATAAAACCGTATGTGAAAAATGTCATACTCAATGGTGAAGACCTGAGAGCTTTTCCCCTAAGCTCAAAAACAAGGCATGGATGTCCACTCTCATCACTTTATTCAACACAGTACTGGAAGTCCTAGCCATAGCAGTCAGACAAGAAAAAGAAATAAAAGACATCCAAATTGGTAAGGAAGAAGTTTCACTATTTGCAGATGACCTTATACTCTATATAGAAAACCCTAAAGATTCCACCAAAAAACTACTTGACCTGATAAATGAATTCAGTAAAGTCACAGGATAAACAATCAATTGCATTTATGTACACAAATAATGATGTAGCAGAAAGAGAAATAAAGAAAAAAAAAATCCCATTTTCAGTTTGCACCAAAAAGAGCTAAACACCTAGGAATAAACTTAACTAAGGAGGCAGAAAACCTGCACTATGAAAACTATAAAACAGTGATAAAAGAGATTGAAAATGACACAAAACCAATGGAAAGACATTCCATATTCATGGACTGGAAAAGTAAATATTGTTAAAATACCTACTACCCAAAGCAATCTGCAGAATTGATGCCCAACAGTATTTTCCACAAAAGTAGAACAAGTAACAAGTAATCCTAAAATTTGTATGGAACCACAAAAGTCCCCAAATATCTAAAACGATCTTTAAAAAGAAGAACAAAACTGGATGTATCACAATACCAGCTTTCAAGATACATTACAAAGTTGTGGTATTTGGTATATGGTATTTGGAAAAATAAAAGTGGACATATGGGTCAATGGAACAGAATAGAGAGACTAGAAATAAACTCATTATCATATGGTCACTTAGTCTTTGACAAAGGAAGCAAGACTACGCAATTGGAAAAGGTCTTTTCAACAAATGGGATTGAAAAAACTGGACAGCCACATGCAAAAGAGTGAAATTGGACTACTTCTTACACCATACACAAAAATAGCAATAATCACACCTTGGATAAACCTCATTGTCTATGATACTGCCACTGTGCAAAGCTCATACACAAAAATAAACTCAAAATGGATTCATGACCTAAATGTGAGACCTAAAACCATAAAAGTCCTAAAAGAGAGGACAGGCAGTAATTTTTGTGACATTAGCCATAGCAGCATTTTTCTAGAAATGTGTCCTGAGGCATGGGAAACAAAAGCAAGAATTAACTATTGGGACTACATCAAAATAAAATACTTCTGCACAGCAAAGGAAACAATCAACAAAACTAAAAGGCAACTTACTGAATGGGAGAAGATATTTTCAAATGACATATTTGATAAGAGGTCAGTATCCAAAATATATAAAGAACATATACCACTCAGCACACAACCCCCCCAATAATCCAGTTAAAAATGAGCAAAATATATGAACAGACATTTCTCTGAGGAAGACATACAGATGGCCAAAAGATGCATGAAAAGATGCTTATCACCACTCATCATTAGAGAAATACAAATCAAAACCAAAATGAGATATTGTCTCAAACCCGTCATAATGGCTAAAATCAAAAACACAAGAAATAGTAAGGGTTAGTGTGGATGGTGAAAAAAGAATTCTTATGTACTGTTGGTGGGAATGAAAACTGGTGTAGCCACTGTGGAATACAGTATGGAGTTTCTTCAATAAATTAAAAATAGAAATACCATACGATCCACTAATTCCACTACTGGGTATTTCCTCAAAAAAATGAAAACACTAATTTGAAAAAATATATGTGCTCCTATTTGGATAGTAGCATTATTTATAACAGCCAAGTTATGGAAGCAGCCCACGTGTCCATTGATAGATGAATGGATAACTGAGATGTGGTATATATACAATGGAATATTACTTAACCATAAACAGAATGAAATCTTACCACTTACCACAACATGGATGAATCTAAAGAATATAATGCTAAGTGAAATAAGTCAGTCAGAGGAAAACAAATACCATATGATTTTACTCATATGTGACTTTAAGAAACAAAACAAAGGAAAAAAGAGACAAATCAATAAACAGTCTTAACTATGCAGAACAAACAGATGGTAACCAGAGGGGACATGGGTGAAATAGGTGAAAGGGATTAAGAACACACTTACCACCATGAGAACTGAGACATATAGAATTATTGAATCACTATGTTTGACACCTGAAACTAATATAACACTGCATGTAATCCATATTGGAATTTTGAAAAAACTGCTTAGAAATAGTTTAGATATGCTAAAGTAAAAATGTTCTTATTTCTAGATGTAGCAAAAGACTGAAACTTAGGAATTATTTAGGAAACACTTGCTGGATGCCTCTGTGGATGGTTAAATAATAATTTGTTATTTACTCTCTCCCAATGTGATTAACTTCATTAATTTCAACCTTCTAATCTGGCATTGGCACTTTTTCATCTCATCTCTCTATCAGATAACAAAGAAAGAGAAAGACATCGGCTAACTATAGTTTATTTTTAACTCTTTCATATCTTAGCAGATTGGGAGGTTTAATTTATTGGATATAGTTACCATATTAAGAGATCTTGAAGATAAATAGATAAATATGAATGCTTGGAAAAACTAGGCAAGGTCTAATAATACTAAATATGTATACAAAATAAAACAACCCTTACAAATTCATGAGGGGAAAGGCCTTTACCAAAAAGAAACAATGAAAGGATTTGAATAGTGAGGTCACAGAGAAAGAAGTGGCAAAATATGGGATGGTATTCAACCTCACAAACTATTAAACAGCAGCATAAGAGAAAAATAATTACCTTCAACTTTCAATATTCAGAATAATAAATATCAAAAAGTTGGTCTAGAGGTGGGGAAACATGTTTTCTCCTTCTGTTGGTAGGAATACAATGTGATGTCACCATTATGCTGGACAAGTTTATAATATCTACCAATACTCAATGACTTAGTAATTCCATTCAAAGGACTTTACTATACATATAGATTTGCACATATGCACAGGGATGTATATGTAAGAATGTTTATTATCAATGGTAAAAATTTTTAAAGATTTTATTTATTTGAGAGAGAGAGAACATGAGTGGCAGGGAAGTACAAAGGGAAAGGGAGAAGCAATCAGCTTGCAGAGCAAGGCTAGATCCTAGGACCAGATCCCAGGACCCTGGGGTCATGACCAGAGCCAAAGCCAGACACTTAACTGACTGACCCACCCAGGCGCCCCAGTGGTAAAAATTTTTTAACAGATGTGGAATATTCTTTATTTTTGCTGAGATGCTCCCTGTAACTATTTGGTTTTCATAATATGAATGCCTTAATTATATAATCAAATACTAAGAAGACTTAAAAAGTGGATGTTTATGTGCTAACATGGAAGGATCCACAAGATACATTAAGAGCATAATGAGCAGCCCTTGTGTGCATATGCCTGTATATTTATATGCTTGTAACACATAAAACAATTATATTCATCAGTGTTCTTCATCTTCTTAGGATCACAAACTGAAATCTTCCCCTTGAGCCAGTTATTTAGTAAATTTTATCAACCAGAAGAAGGTATTAGGATGCTACAATGCAATTTATCCCCAGTACTGAAGAAGGAAATTAAAGTTATCTTTTACATTGACACCATTCTATCACTTTCCTATGGGGCTCATTGCAAAGTAATATTTAATATCTGAGCTGGGAATCCAGTCCACAAGTAGGTCCTAGTAATACGAGAAAGCAAGCTCTAGTTACTCAGATGAATACTTTATCTGGTTCATGGGAAAATTAAATTCTCCTTGCCCTTGGGCTGATCAGATCAGACCCATGAGATGTTGCGTATCTTTTTCAGCCAAAGCACCAGCAAGGTTATTGGTCATTAAATTATCCACCCTGTAGTCCAACATTGTTATTTGATTTAAAGATGTCCTACAGTAGTGAATCCCACAGACCTATTATCACTATATTTAAGGTTATTGCCTTTAATTTGTTTCAAATTTGTCAGACCTTCTGCATTGCCCCTAGTACCTTATTTACCTGCTGTACAATAGAATTGTCTTTCTTTCTGTGCTGCCAGTTTGCTTATGTTGCTTTGCTAGAGTGCAAATGACTCCATATTTCATAACCTTAAGTGTTCTCTCACTCTGTCCCCCATTTCCCTGTTTTAGTCCAGGATATCTATCTTTTGGAAGATAACTTTAAGGTTCAGTTGTGGACCTACTTCAGGTTAAATAGTTCATGACAATGACAAATATGTATAATGATGGGTGACCTTGAAACTGACTGACATTTTAATTTTACTTGGATGTGATCTAAAATGCCACAAGGCACAAATATGATCTGGAAATTTCATACAACCATGGAAAAAATGTTTTTCTTTTTCTTTCAAAAGGCAGATGTCTAAGAGATAAAGTAGCATGGTAGAGGAGAGAGAAGAAAAAAAAATGGCAACAAAAAGACTTTTTTTTTGAGACAGGACTGGTTTTGAAATCTAGCACTGCTGCAACTTAATTGCATCACCTTGAAAAAGTTACATAAACTCTATGAGCTTTAGTTTACTCTATATAAGAGGTATGATTATGTATACTTACCAAGTTGTTCAACCTAGCACACAATACGTGTTCAAAAAGTTTAAATTTTAGGGGCACCTGGGTGGCTCAATAGATTAAAGCCTCTGCCTTTGGCTCGGGTCATGATCTCAGGGTCTGGGATTGAGCCCCACGTTGGGCTCTCTGCTCAGCAGGGAACCTGTTTGCCCTCTCTCTCTGCCTGCCTCTCTGCCTACCTGTGATCCATCTCTGTCAAATAAGTAAATAAAATCTTTTTTTTTAAGTTTAAATTTTATTTTTTTAAGTAGAGAGAAGCTATATCTTTTAAAGATAAACTGGATAAATCGTTATTGTGGGGGCAAAATTTATGAGAAACAGGTGAGAAAGTCAGACTATATGAACCATATAAAATAAATTTGGAATAGTCCTGTATTAATTAATTGGAAAAATATAAATATCATTTTATCATACATTTGTTCTGACATCAGCTTATGTTTTTCAAAGATAATTTGGGTAAATAAGCATGGATGAACAGCAAAAAAAAGTGAGCACCTGACCTTCTAAATAAACCATATGGTAAAGAAGAGGGAGTATTGGCAGTGTTTAAAGCTAGAATCTTGTTTGGCTCAACTATTGAGTAACTAGGAAAACTTCTGTTTTATCATCTGTTAAATTGAAATGTTGAGCAGGAAGTTCCCTTAGGTTCTCTAGAGTTTTATTATTCTATAATTTAATGATATGTGACCTTTCCCTGTCCAAGTCTCCTCGCTTTTTTCACTCCTGGCTCCTTCTCAATTTTCCCCTTGTTGTTGATAAGTTTAACCAGTTTTGTTTATCTATATATACTTTGGCAACCTCTATTTTTCCATTCCCTTAGTGAGGTTATGAAATTTCTTCTCAGGTTATGCTTTGCAGCAAAGGAGGGGCTTAGTCAGTAATGTGATGGTAAGGGTTTAACAATTAGGTTTCCACCAAAAAAGATTGGGCAGGGGGAGAGAATCCTTATTTGCAGCATTTTAATTTCTGTGATGTAAATACTCCCTCCATGGTTTACTGCAATCTATCAATGTGATATTTTTGAAACTAGAGCCTGAAGAGATAAATAGATATTAACATACCATTGTATAGAATTCCCACAGACAGATACAATAGACATCAAACATGAGTAACATAAAAATGTAATAAAATAATTAGAAAATGATACATTTTAAGTATTTGTTATCTTATTTTTAGTATAGTGTATTTTATTGTAGATTAATATAATTTAATTTTTAACAATGGCAATGTTCAAACATCAGCTTGTGAAATTCCTAAAAATATAACAATAGGTTCTTTTTTTTTTTTTAAAGATTTTGTTTATTTATTTGACAGAGAGAAACACAGTGAGAGAGGGAACACAAGCAGGGGGAGTGAGAGAGGGAGAAGCAGGCTTCCCGCCGAGCAGGGAGCCCGATGTGGGACTTGATCCCGGGTCTCCAGGATCATGACCTGAGCCGAAGGCAGTCGCTTAACCAACTGAGCCACCCAGGTGCCCAACAGTAGGTTCTTTTGAGCTGGTATGAGCTGACTCCAGCACTGGCACTTAGTTCTGAAAGGGAATTCAAAAGAAACCCTGTCATTGGAAGAGATAAAATGTTATACACTCCTGTTACTGGGACTTTGAGGGATTAGCTGAGCTTCTGGAAGTTATGCCTCTATCTCCAGGGAAGAAAAAAGAGAAATTGGTAAATTACATAATTTTGTGGCAACTGTTTGCGTTGATGTTTATGCTAGATATCATTGCTCAGTATTTTAATATATAATTTTTATAAGTGTATATATCTACATCTCTATATGTATTGTTTTTCAATAGATGTTTTTATGAAATTTTTAAATTTTCCTATTGTCCATACATTTTAATCCTTTGGAAAGCTAAAAAGCAAAGGGTTATAGCAAAGAGTTATACTTTCTATCCACAAAGAACAAATACTCCAAAAGTAAAGAGAAACAATTGAAAGAAACTGTGTTTTCTAAGTTCCTATAAGCTGTCAGGAAAGTGATTGTAATTAGGACAGTGGCCAAGATGATCAAGGTCTGTGTGATAAATTATTTGCTGTCAGTGCCTAATTCTGAGGGTATTGCCTTACCTGTTAATGAAAACTCTGTATAGGTACAGATGGGCATTTTGAAGAACAAAACAGACCATAAAACATTCAAACTTTGTGTCAAATCTAAAGGTAAGAATAAAATTAACATATAATTTGCATACCAGTAATAGGTAAAGAGAGCAGTGTTGATGCAAATAAAAAGAATAATACCAATATTATCTTTTTTTTTTTTTTTTAATTTATTTGACAGAGAGAAACACAGCCAGAGAGAGAGCACAAGCAAGGGGAGTGAAAGAGGAAGAAGCAGGTTTCCCGCCAGGCAGGAAGCCTGATGTGGGACTTGATCCTGGGTCTCCGGGATCATGACCCGAGCCGAAGGCAGTCGCTTAACCAACTGAGCCACCCAGGTGCCCCATTATACCAATATTATCTTAAGAGTTGATTTTGGCAAAACAGGGAAACGGTCTGTAATTGGTTTGATCAAATTGATATGTTTCTCAAAGTTTCTTCATAAATAAAACTGCATGGTTGTTCTGTTTCCAAAGGAAAAAGGTAACAGATTGATATAGGCAAAAATGTAATGAGAAGTAAAGTAGGTGTGGCAACTGGAGAAGGTATCGCTAATCTGCAAAAAGCTAGAGTTGGTTATTAGAACACCCCTAGCAACAAGATAAACAAGCTATTAATAAGGGAATTTCTCAATTTATACAAATAAAGAAATCAAAAGTGTATACTCCAGAAGCAAAAGGCAGTTGCCCAATTTAAAAAATCATAATTCTGCTAATTTCTAAATCTAACTCAGTTTTCAGATTTAGTACCTGTTGGTTGAAGGGGAGACAGGATTCCCAGTAGAAAGGACATTGTATTTCTGCAGCAAGTATATGTGGTAATGATCCTCGAGTTCTTAACAAAAATTATCTATGGCCATCTATGCAGGTAAATGATGGAAGGGACACTGATGGAAAATACAAACACAAACATTTTTGAGATTGTTGATCATATCTTATTTGTCATCAATACCCATGTACTCAAACCCCAGTGCTATTATAGTTGGGTTGAAAGAGGGCCAGGTAATAATTGAATACTAGATTTGGCTCATAGGGGATCCCTTGGGAATGTGGACCCACCAATGGTCATATCTCTAGTACTCAAATATATACTTGAAATATACTTGGTTGTTGGAAGAACACCCAAATGACATTCTTGGCTTGCAGGATAAAGACTATAATAGAAGTCAACTCTTACACTGCCTTTCCCTAAGGTAAGATGGTAAATCAAGAATATTATTACATCAGTGTAAGAGATATTTGCCACCCTTAAGGATCTAAATTATGCAGGGTAGTGGTCCTCTTATATCTCCCTTTATTGCATACTCTGGCTCTTAGAGAAGCCAGAGAGATCCTAGAGGAGGTTATTAGAGACAGACTCAATAATATAGTATTCTCTTATGCAGCTGCTGGACTTAGCTTTGATCAGGTATATGGTATGCTCTCATTTAACTGGTACACACATTATTTTCTATTCCTCTCAGAAAGAAGGATCAGAAACATTTGGCATTTATATGGGACAGAGAGTTTACATCTTTCTCAAGATTTTTAATAAAGTTCTTTATGCAAAACAAATACAAACAATTCTCTAGTTTTCCAATTCTTGGTCTAGTGACCAGGAAGAATGGGGAGGCAAATCTTGAGGATTTGTGGGCTTCCTGTGTTGCTTTTTCAAAGAAGAGATCTTTGTTTTACTTCAACTTAAGGTCAGGGACAGACAGGAAAGAGGACACTATCTGTTAATAAGGAGGTCTGGGCTGCTTTTTTAGATCCAGAGAATTCAGGGGAATCTGGACATTTACAACTTATGAGTGTATCAATATAAATGAATAGATGCCCTCTTCCCACACCTCTTTCTCAAATAGGACCCTGACCTTGGCATATCAGACTTTCAGGGTTTGCAAAATTACCTTTCTCTGGAGTTGTTTCACAATTCTGTTTAAGACCTGGGCCTGATTCTCAACTTTCTTGACGCTCTTTCTGCAGGAAATGAGCCCTAACTTGCCTAACAAGAAGGTCCTCTGACTTTTATCCTTAGCTTTTAATAGATAATTAATTACTTTCCACTTTTAACTGCTTTTCACCAAATCACCTATTGCCCTTAATAACAGCCTTCTGATTCTATTTTGCTTAGAATTATTATCTCCCCCCCAAAGTATTAACAGGATGATGTATTACCCTAGGTTATGCATTGTCTTCCATCACTATGCTATTCAATATTAGCACCCATGAAATTATTTAAAATTTCACTGCTACTATATACAGACTATCAATGCTCTATCTCCAATCAATAATTGGGTCCTCATTGCTAGTCAATGAGTGAGTGATCCTACTGTAAAATTCCATTTTTTAATCTACTTTTTGGGACCATTCTTACACTAATCATTATTGACGGGGATTTCTTAGGAAACAGACTCAGATAGAAATTTGCATGCTGGAGATTTATTATAACTACTCTTGGATCCATACTTTTTAGGCAGTAAAAAAAAAAAGGAAAGAAAATGGAATTAAGTAGAAGGACAAGGTGGGCCATAATGAATTCATATCACAGGTCTCAAGGTATGGAGGAGTTTATAGCTGGGATGGCCCTTCAGAATTATCTTGACTTGGAGTAAGATACTAGACTTAAACTCCTGCACTGGCCAGTGATTCAATGTAAGATGTTGATGGGAAGAGGATGAGACTTTGGTTGAAATGGCTGTCTTTGGCCAAGGGCAGTTCCTGGAAGGGAATCTCAGGTAGACTGTCAATTATCAACTCTCTCGGCAGCTGGGACAATAAGCCCTGAATATTGGGGTGGTGATCAAAAGCCTGGTGGCACAGCACTCTGTCCCCTACAGTGGAATAATCTGGAAGATGTAGAGAGCTCATGAGCAAAAGGCAAGTGAGGAGAAAGGAAAAATTGCTTAAGAGGACTGGCAAGTGGTGTATTCATTTGGTAGAACCATGATAAGACAACTATATTACAGTTGTGAAGATTGAGACTCCTCATATCTGTGCAGAGGGCCAAGCTAAAGAGTTTAAAACATATAGTCTCTTCTCATCTAGAGGTTTATAACCTAGTTGGCAGTATCTTAAAATCAGGACTGGAACAAGGGTGAGGCAAATGAGCTGACTAAGGTAAAAATTTAAGGACATGCTCAACATCTAGTGCATAAATTTGTAAATGTGACTTATTCTATCGGTACCATGGAGATTACCAGCCTTTTTTTTTTTATTTTTCAACACCCAGTGCTCCATGTAATATGTGCCCTCTATACCCACCACCAGGCTCACCCATCCTCCCACCCCCACCCATCCAAGACTTTCAGTTTGTTTCTGAGTTCAAAGTCTCTCATATTTCATCTCCCTCCCCAATTTACCCCACTTACCATTTTCTTTCCTTCTCCTACTGTCCTCCATATTACTCCTTAAGCTTCACAAGTAAGTAAAACTGTATGATATATGGCTTATTCTGCTTGGCTCATTTCACTTAGCATATTCTCCTCCAATCCAGTCCATGTTGCTACAAAAGTTGGGATGAATATCCATCAGAAAGGGAAACATAATATTCCATTGTATGTATGGACCATATCTTCTTTATCCATTCATCTGTTGAAGGGTACCTTTGGCAATTGTGGCCACTGCTGCAATGAAAACTGGGGTATATATGGCCCTTCTTTTCATTACATCTGTATTTTTGGGGTAAATACCCAGTAGTGCAATTGCAGGGTCATAGGGTAGCTCTATTTTTAATTTTCTAAGGAATCTCCACACTGTTTTCCAAAGCAGCAGCACCAAGTTGCGTTCCTACCAACAGAATAAGAGGGTTCCCCTTTCTCCAAAGCCTCTCCAACACTTGTTTCCTGTCCTTTTAATTTGGCCAGTCTGACTGGTGTAAGGTGGTATCTCAGTGTGGTTTTGATTTGCATTTCCCTGATAGCTAGTGGTGACAAACATTTTTAATGTTTCTTTTAGCCATTTGTATTGTCTTCTATGGAGAAGTGCCTCTTCATGTCTCCTGCCAATTTTTGATGTGATGATGTTTATTTTGGTTGTTTGGTTTGAGTAGTTCTTTATAGATCTTAGATATCAGCCCTCTGTCTGTAGTGCCATTTGCAAATATCCTCTCCCATTCTGTGGTTGCCTCTTTGTTTTGTTGACTGTTTCCTTTGCTGTACAGAAGCTTTTTATTTTGATGAAGTCCCAAATTCATTTTCGCTTTTGTTTCCTTTGCTTTTGGAGATGCGTCTTGAAAGAACTTGCTGTGGCTGATGTCAAAGAGGTTACTGCCTATATTCTCCTCTAGGATTTTGACAGGTTCCTGTCTCATGTTGAGGTCTTTCATCCATTTCGAGTTTATCTTTGTGTGTGGCATAAGAGAATGGTTGAGTTTCATTCTTCTATACATAGCTGTCCAATTTCCCTAGCACCATTTATTGAAGAGACTGTCTTTTTTCCACTGGATATTTTTTCCTGCTTTGTCGAAGATTATTTGACCATAGAGTTGCAGGTCCATATCTGGACTGTCTACTATGTTCCATTGATCTATGTGTCTGTTTTTGTACTAGTACCATGCTGTCTTGGTGATCACAGCTTTGTAATAAAGCTTGAAATCAGGTAACGTGATGCCCCCAGCTTTGTTTTTCTTTTTCAATATTTCCTTAGAAATTTGGGGTCTTTTTTTGGTTCCATATAAATTTTAGGATTGTTTTTCCAATGCTTTGAAAAATGTTGATGGAATTTTGATCGGGATGGCATTGAAAGTATAGATTGCTCTAGCCAGTATAGGCATTTTAACAATGTTTATTCTTCCAATCCATGAGCATGAAATGCTCTTCCGTCTTTTTATGTATTCTTCAATTTCTTTCATGAGTGTGCAGTTCCTCGAGTACAGATCCTTAACTTCTCTGGTTAGGCTTATTCCTAAGTATCTTATGGTTTTTGGTGCTATAGTAAATGGAATTGATTCTCTGATTTCCCTTTCTATATTTTCATTGTTAGTGTATGAGAACACAACTGATTTCTGTGCATTGATTTTGTATCCTGCCACATTACCAAATTGTTGTATGAGTTCTAGTAGTTTGGGGGTAGAGTCTTTTGGGTTTTCCATATAAAGTATTGTGCCATTTGTGAAGAGAGAGTGTTTGACTTCTTCTTTGCCAATTTGAATACCATTTATTTCTTTTTGTTGTCTGATTGCTGTTGCTAGGACTTCTAACACTATGTTGAACAGTAGTGGTGAGAGTGGGTATCCTTGTCTTGTTCCTGATCTTGATTAATGGGAAGGCTGTCAGTTTTTCCCCATTGAGAATGATATTCACTGTGGGTTTTTCGTAGATAGATTTTATGAGGTTGAGGGATGTTCCCTCTATCCCTATACTTTGAAGAGTTTTAATCAGGAATGGATGTTGTATTTTGTCAGATACTTTTTCTGCATCAGTTGAGAGGACCGTATGGTTCTTCTCTCTTCTCTTATTGATTTGTTCTATCATGTTGACTGATTTGTTAATGTTGAACCACCCTTTCATCCCAGGGATAAATCCCACCTGGTCGTGGTGGATAATCTTTTTAATGTACTGTTGGATCCTATTAGCTAGGATCTTGTTAAGAATCTTGGCATCCATATTCATCAGGGATATTGGTCTGAAATTCACCTTTTTGATGGGGTCTTTGTCTGGTTTGGGGATTGAAGTTATTCAGGCTTCATAGAAAGAGTCTGGAAGTTTTCCTTCTATTTCTGTTTTTTGAAACAGCTTCAGAAAAATAGATATTATTTCTTCTTTGAATGTTTGGTAGAATTTCCCAGGGAATTCATCAGGTCTTGGGATCTTGTTTTTTGGGAGGTTTTTGGTCACTGCTTCAATCTCGTTACTAGATATTGGTCTATTCAGATTGTCAATTTCTTCCTGTTTCAGTCTTGGAAGTTTATACGTTTCCAGGAATGCATCCATATCTTCTAAGTTGTTTAACTTATTGGCATATAACTGTTGATAGTAATTTCTGATGATTGTTTCTATTTCCTTGGTGGTAGCTGTGATCTCTCCCCTTTCATTCCTAATTTCCTTTCCTTTCATTCCTAAAGTCCTCTTCTTTTTCTTTTGGATTAGTTTGGCCAATGGTTTATTGATCTTATTCATTCTTTCAAAGAACCAGCTTCTAGTTTCATTGATGTGTTCTACTGTATCTCTAGTTTCTAACTTGTTGATCTCTGCTCTAATCTTAATTTTTTCCCATCTTGTGTGTGAGGTTGGCTTAATTTGTTGTTGAATTTCCAGTTTTGTTTTTTTTAAGATTTTATTTATTTGACAGTGAGAAACATAGCTGGAGAGGGAACACAAGCAGGGGGAGTGAGAGAGGGAGAAACAGGCTTCCCGCTGAGCAGGGGGCCTGATGTGTGGCTCGATCCCGGGTCTCCAGAATCATGACCTGAGCCAAGGGTAGTTGCTTAACCAACTGAGCTACCCAGGTGCCCCTGACTTTCCAGTTTTCTAAGGTGTAAAGAGAGTTGGTGTATTCAATATTTTTTAATTTTTTTGAGTGAGGCTCGGATGGCAATGTATTTCCCCCTCAGGACTGCCTTTGCTGTATCCGATAGGTTTTGGATTGATGTCTCTTCGTTCTCATTGGTTTCCATGAAATGTTTCAATTCTTTGATTTCCTGGTTCATCCAAACATTCTTGAGCAGGATAGTATTTAGCTTGTAAGTGTTTGAATTCCTTCTGAACTTTTTCTTGTGGTTGAGTTCCAGTTTCAAGGTATTGTGGTCAGAGAATATGCAGGGAATAATCTCAAACTTTTGGTATCAGTTGAGCCCTGATTTGTGACCTAGTATGTGGTCTATTCTGGAGAAAGTTCCATGTGTACTCAAGAAATTCTTGAGAAAATATTCTGTTGTTTTAAGGTGAAATGTTCAGAATATATCTATGAGATCTGTCTGGTCCAATGTGTCATTCAAAGCTCTTGTTTCTTTGTTGATTTTCTGTTTATATGATCTGTCCATTGCTGAGAGTAGTGTGTTAATATCTCCTACAATTAATGTATTCCTATCTATATGACTCTATTTTGCTTAATGGCTGGCTTATGTAGTTGACTGCTCCCATGCTGGGGGCATAAATATTTACAGTTGTTAGATCTTCTTGGTGTATAGATCCTTTAAGAATGATGTAGTGTCCTTCTGTATGGTGACTACAGTTTTTAGATTAAAGTCTAATTTGTCTGATATGAGAATTTCTACCCCAGCTTTCTTTTGAGGTCCATTGGTGTGAAAGGTGGCCCTCTATCCCCTCACTTTCAGCCTGGAAGTGTCTTTAGATTTAAAATGTGTCTCTTGTAGACAGCATATGGATGAGTCCTGTTATTTTATGTAGTCTGTAACCCTGTGCAATTTTATTGGAGCATTTAGGCCATTCACATTTAGAATGATTTTTTATGGGTATGTTTTTATTGACATCATGTTGCCTGTGAAGTTCTTGTCTCTATAGGTTACCTCTGTAAATTTCTGTTCTGTGTCACTCTTGGGTTTGTTCCTCTTTTATAAAACCCCTCTTAGTATTTCTTGTAGTGTTGGCTTGGTGGTCACATAATCTTTTAGGCCGTGCTGAGCCTGGAAGCTCTTTATCTCTCCTTCCATTCTGAAAGTTAACCTTGCTGGGTACATTATCCTTGCATGCTTATTTTTTTCATTTAATTTTCTGAATATGTCTTGCCAGGCCTTTCTGGCTTGCCAGGTTTCTGTGGACAGGTCTGACATTATTCCAATGGTCCTCCTTCTGTACATAAAGGTTCTCTTTGCCCTAGCTGCCCTTAAGACATATTCTTTGAATTTATGATTCATGAATTTCACAATTATGTGCCTAGAGGTTTTTCTAGCCTCATTGATCTTGGACGGTGTCATCTCTGCCTCTAGGACATGAACATTTGTTTCAATCCTTAGACTAGGGAAATTTTCATCCAGGATTTGTTCAACCATATCTTCTATCCTTCTCTTTCTCTCAGTTCCCTCAGGGATTCCAATAATTCTGATATTTGAGCATTTCATGGCATTATTTATTTCCCTAATTCTATTTTCATGGGATTTTAGCTGTTTGTTTCAAGACTTCTCCTGCTCTTCCTTATCAATCAATCTGTCTTCTAGATCACTAATGCAATCTTCTGCTTCACTTACCCTAGCTGTTAGGGTATTTAAATTAGATTGGTCTCACTGATAGCATTTTTAACCTCTGCCAGTTTGGCTTTCACTTTTGCCCTTAGAACTTCTGTCTTGCCACTAATGTTTTTTTTTTCCAACTTGATTTTCACCTTTTTGGGTGCAGTGCATTGGGTGAAGGATTTCCATGAAGATCGGTAAAGACAAACAGATGAAAACATCATCAGATTTTCAACTCTGTCAACTTGATAAGCTGCATTAATTAAACATAGACATAGTGTATACTTCAATAAAATTCAGTACAAAAGAAATTAAAGACCTATAGAGACAAGAGTATGGACTGGGTTAGGGTTGTCGACACAAAGCAGTTCATTCTGATCCATTGCATTTACATGAAGGCATATTAAAGATATTAAGATGCTCCATTGCTAATTTAATTTGAAGAAGAAAAATAAGCCTATGAACAGAATATGAACAGAAAAAATGAAGTTCAAATGGCAATCATGTTAAAGCAAACTTACACAGTGTCAACTAATCAGGAAATCTTTCCATAAACTTTGTAAGTGTTCTTACATCATATGACAGGGGCTTGGTTGGGGAATGAGGTAAATAGAAGCTGGAGACGTTCAACACATGGGATCTACAGCCTTCCAGGGACATGTGGGGACCTCTGCTAACTTTAAACTTCTTAAACTGATAGATATATGCAGGCATGTCAGAGAGGCTATGTGAATCAATAAACATGGGCCAACTTCCTGGGGCTCTCAAATTTTAGCATAAAAATTTAAGTGAACTGAGAAGTAATTTTAAACATCTTTATATTAACAAACACCAATATATTTTATGGAATAAAATTCAAGCTATGTATGAATTTCTAAGATAAAATGGGGACTTCAAAGCAATTTCACACTTGCTATGGGCCAGTTAAGTTTAGATTCCAGAGCCCTGGGCACACACATCATTTTCTTTGTGCTGATAGGGACATAGGATTGAAAAAGTTGGAGAACTTCTTCCCAAAATAGGTTTGTTTTGTGGATTCTTTCTGAGTCCATTGACATTTGTAGGGGGGGGGGAATTAAATTCTACCATTGGGCTGGTTTGTCTAATTAGTCAGATTTCTAATAATTTCAGGCTGAGATGTTACTAGAGATGTAGCAGAAGATGTGACATTTATATCTTCTCCTCAGACTGATGGCAAAATAAATCCCAATCTTGGTGTGAGTCACTAAGCCACTAATAAACCTAATGTGCCTGAGTAAAGAGGTATATCTGCTCACTCTGCCTATGAAGTAGCAGCTTTAAGGTAGCAGTCTCAAGTCAGGAGCCATAAGGTAAAGGATTCCCTTTCAGTAAGAATAAAAATTTCCTTAAGAATTGTTTACTTTCTAAGCCAGAAGGTAAAGATAATGTCTGTCTCTTTATAATAGGTAAGGTGTCAAGTCCTAGTTATAAGACAAGAATTCTATCTAGATCAGGTATTGGGAAACTTGGCCCACAGGTCATCTCTGACCCACTGATTGCTTTTGTATGACATCCAAGCTAACAGTGGTTTTTACATTTGTAAATAGCTGAAAAAAAGAACTACAAAACATATTCTATTTCTTGACATGTGAAAATTATATTAAATTCAAATTTTGGAGTCAAAGTTTATTGGAATAAAGCCCACCCATTTGGTTATGTATTATCTCTGGTTATCTTTGTGCTACAAGAAGCAGAGTTAAATAGGTAGAGCCCCAAATATTTACCATCTCTCCTCTTATAAGAAAAAATTGCCCATTTCTGGGTTAGAGTGTCATAACTTAATGTATAGTCCTGGGACCAGCATCAACATCAGTACCACTGAACAAAACATTAGTAAAAAGTACCAGTACTGGGATACTTTTGTAAATGTAGAATCTCAGGCATAATCCCACATCTCCTACACCAAATCTGGAATCTTGACAAGTTTCTCCATTGACTCCTATGCACGATAAAGTTTTGGAATCATTGGCTCAGTTCACACAGACCTTAAAGAGGTAGGTGTCCCTGAACTATTGAGATTCTTCACCTCTGGTCTCCCCATTGTTTCTAATCAAATTGTACAAAGACTTGGTCAGTTTGGGAGCCTCTCCAATCACCATAATCATTTTGGAACTAACCAAAACAGAATCTCAAGATCCAGTCAATAGCAGGAACTTCTTGTTTGCCCCGCTTGTGTGCACCTGAAGTTGACATGCATCATTTTTCCTCCTTCCTCTAGACTTCCTCTAAGGAATAGACCTTCTCTTACAAAATATTTAGGAATGTGTAAGGTCAAAATAAAGACGTATTGACTATTGGAGAAAGCACATACAAAAACAATTGATCACAAACAAGGCTTACTTTGTTGCAGTTTTTTACTAACATAAGACACATTATGATAAACTGTGTGGGAAATAAAAATGTCACAAGCAATAATAAGTTTTTTCTATACTAGATTGAGCTAAGAGTTTCAACATTATCTGCTCAATGTCTTTCTTATAAATATCAGAAATGAATAACCACTTCACTTTGTTCACTTTTTACACTGAATCATGAAAATTAACAAATTTGTGGCTCAGGAGCCTCCATTACTCCTGTTGTCCTTAGAATTAGATCTGGGAAGACGCCATATCCATACTTGCTACAGTGAACATTTGTCTTTCCAGAAGCATGGTATTTTTAATGCAAAGATAAGAAAACAGAGTCATCATTATCTGTAGAACATGAATGGCATTGCCAAATATCCATCCTTTTGGAAACATGTTTCAGTGGCCCCATGTCCTGGAATATGCACTCAGTGTAACCACAGGTCTCTGCAATGTGCTTCCAAGTTCCATGGAATATCAATGTCATAAAATGTTAGAAAAAGAAAAATTGTCGTCAGGTGGCAGATTGAATCACAAATCACACCTAGAGAGGGCCTGATTATCCTCTAAGATAAAAATCTGCCATCTACTTAAAGACACAAAGTGAACAAATACAAATTGTGTTTCAGCTTCCTCATAAAACTGTTGTGAAGATTGAATAAGACAATAGAAATAAAACATTTAAAACGTCTGGCACACAGTAAGTGCTCAGTAAATATTAGTAATGGTTTATAATTATTAGTTATACTCAAGGACTCACTTCATTTTGGTCAATAGCTTTTCATCAATTATTAATGACCTTCTACTATTATTCGGTGGCTTTAGAAAGTGGTAATTAGGCTGCTGTACGCTGACTAACATGGAAATGGCAGGCAAATATATTCATACCACTTAGATGTGAAAGTCAAGCCCCCTCATGGGGCCTTTCATGGGAGACCTACCCTAAGGGCACAGAGTCAGTTTGAATGTCCTTCCCTCCCAGTGGGAGTCCCATTTCTAGGACACAGTGGCCTGTCATGTCTTTCAGAGGAGCCACAACAGGAAGCCTGATTTGGACTTAATGAACAGCCTTTGGGGAATTTCACAGAAGTGGTCATTAATGCTTTGCATATTCGCAAGGTGAATCCATCACATTCTTCAATAGGATTTCCCCACAAAGCCCCTGTGTTCATTCATCCATCTCACAGTACCAATGGTGAAGGGGGAATGTAGGGCTACTGTGCGGCATGCAGAGGGTCAAAGAGATAGGTATTCAGAACTCGATTGGATTATGGGCTAGATGTTGATTATAGTGTTTGGTTGGGGCTAGAGGCAGGAGGAAGAATGATAGGTTTGAGTGTGTGACAACGTCCCTGATTAGCATACATTTATATATTCATATTTCAGAAAAAGTATTCTAGCAGACAGTACTTTGCCTTCAGTTTACTCCCTCATGTATATTTGTTGTATTTAATAGCGTCTTTCTTGGCCATAACACACCCATATCCTACAGGTATCATGTATGTTTTTCCTGAACTCCATTTCATCTGGGCTTGTAAATTTATTTGCATAAAGGTCTGTAATATCATCTCCAGTGATTTTTTTTTTATTGTTACTAAAATTTTTTTTCCAGTGTTTCAAGATTCATTCCCCATTCCCCACACCCAGTGCTCCACACTTTAGGTGTCCCCAGTACACACCACCAGGCTCTCCCATCCCTCCACCCCCCTCGCTCCAAGTCCCTCAGTTTGTTTCTGTGTTCAAAGTCTCTGTTGTTTTGTTTCCCTCCCTAGATTACCCTAGTTCCCATTTGCTTTTCTTCTGCCACTGTCCTCCAGGTTGCCCCTCATGCACAGCAAGTAAGTGAAACCATGCGATACTTGACTTTCTCTTCTTGGCTTATTTCACTCAGCATAATCTCTTCCAGTCCAGTCCATGTTGCTACAAAAGTGGGGTATTCATCCTTTCTGACGGAGGCATAGTATTCCATTGTATATATGTACCACATCTTCGTTATCCATTCATCTGTTGATGGGCACCTTGGCTCTTTCCACAGTTTGGCGATTGTGGCCATTGCTGCGATGAA
>PITA01012647.1:0-61047 GCA_004023965.1 Spilogale gracilis
AAAAAAAAAAAATCTAAAAAAAAAAAAAAAAAAAATAACTAGCCCAAGAGAAATGATCTAGTTTTAACTTTAGGGACTCCCCCAAGGGATTACCAAGCCTACCCATACCTACCTATACCTACAGAGTATAACTGATCACTTTTTTTTTCTGTTAAATATAAGCACCACACCACAAAGAACACCAAACATCAACACAAAACAGAAGAGCAAGTTGATTTTCCATTTCTTGTCCTAGTCAAGTAAAAAATAAAAATATGAAAGACAGTGTAAAGACAGAGTCTCTCACACTGCTGCTGACAGTGCTAATTAGTACTGACTCCAAAAGGGCGATATAACCCTTATTTACTAAAATTCAAACTATAGGGGTGCCTGGATGGCTTAGTTGGCTAAGCATCGGTCTACTTTCAGCTCAGGTCATGATCACAGGGTACTGGGATGAAGCCTCACATTGGGCTCCCTGCTTAGCAGGAAGCCTGCTTCTCCCTCTCCCTCTATTGCTCCCCCTGCTTGTGCTCTCTCACTGTCTTTGTCAAATTAATAAATAAAATATTTTTTTATTTTATTTTATATATGAAATCTTTTTTTTATTTTATTTTATATATTTGACAGAGAGAAACACAGCGAGAGGGAACACAAGCAGGGGGAGTGAGAGAGGGAGAAGCAATCCTCTCGCCAAGCAGGCAGCCCATACAGGGCTCAATCCCGAGACTCTGGGATCATGGCCTGAGCCAAAGGCAGATGCTTAACAACTGAGCCATCCAAGTGCCCCATAAATAAATCTTAAAAAAAAAATTCAAACTATTTATGTGTGCCACAATAATTTTCTTTATATCAACCACTCTAGAGAAATACTTACACATGTACACAAAGAGCAATATGCAAGAATTTTCACTGCAACACTGTAAAAATGAAAAACTGAAAATATCTTATACTCATCAGTAAAGAAATGAATAAACAAACTAGGAGGTAGGCCAAGGAAATACTAATCCATAGTTTTAAAAACTGATATACGTTAATATTTATTTACTCTTAAATAATAGTAAATACAACAAAGAAGTTGCAAAAACAATGTTAGCAGTATAACTACATGCAGATATGCAAGTAGAAACTGAAAGAAAATTATGTCTACAGAGATCAATAAGGAAATGTGCACAGATAAAAGTCTGGAAAGATACACACTAAATAGGGCCAGATAAAGAACAGGATTCTAGTCAAGCAGGACTTCAATTTCTATTGTTTCTACTATTTGAATATTTTTACAAGAATATATTCATGTATTGCTCTTGTAACTCTTTTCAAAAAGGAAATTCTGTAGGAACGGAAAGGTATTATAAAGGCACAAGAAAAATGAAGAAACAGACTGAAAAAATACAGAGGAAAACTGAATGAATAAAATCAATGGGGAGAGCTAAGAAGCATCTACAGAGCCCCACCAGCACAAAGGCTTGGAATTGGTCGATCAAGGACCTGGAAATTAGGATAGAGGTCAAGCTAAAAAGAAGAGTACTAACAAAAGTCCAAAAGGCTGGAGGGTTATTCATTAGAGAAAATAAAACAGATTACCTCTGGATTAGGAGAAACCAAGCACACTGAGCAAAAGGATAACACACTCCACAATTAAAAGTTCATCTATATAATGAATTGGTGAGATCCCCAGCTCTCTTTCTCCACTCAGTTCCCAGAATATTGGCATCCAGGCATACCCTCTCCGGGAAAGAATCTGCAGGAATCTCAGGCAAATAACTAGCCCAAGAGAAATGATCTAGTTTTAACATTAGGGACTCCCCCAAGGGATTACCAAGCCTACCCATACCTACCTATACATACGGAGTATAACTGATCACTTTTTTTTTTCTGTTAAATATAAGCACCACACCACAAAGAACACCAAACATCAAAGACAAGTATCTACACACACAAAGTCCAAATGAAACAAGAAGAAAAAAGTCAATCAGAAGAAGTAGATTATATATAGAGATAGAAACACCTTAAAAACTACTTTTAAATTCCTTAGAAATAGCGAAAGATATATCCACAAAGAATAGGATGCTATTTTTAAAAAAGACTGGAAAAGGGGCACTTGCAATAAGATGTCTTAAAACCTACAAATATAGCAAAAATGAAAAAGGCAATAGAAAAACTGAAAAATAAAACTAAAGAAACTTAAGGGACACCTGGGTGGCTCAGTCACTTAAGCGTCTGCCTTCAGCTCAGGTCATGATCCCAGGGTCCTGGGATCAAGTCCCACATTGGGCTCCCTGTTCAGGGGGGAGTCTACTTCTCCCTCTGCCTGCCACTCCCCCTGCCTGTGCTCCCTCTCTCACAAATAAATAAATAAAATCTTTAAAAAAAATTGAAGGAACTGCTTAGAGAATAATATGCAGGCACCTGGGTAGCTCAGTGGGTTAAAGCCTCTGCCTTCGGCTCAGGTCATGATCTCAGAGTCCAGGGATCGAGGCCTTCGTCGGCTCTCTGCTCAGCAGGGAGCCTGCTTCCTCCTCTCTCTCTGCCTGCCTCTCTGCCTACTTGTGATCTCTCTCTCTGTCAATAAATAAAAATAAAATCTTTTAAAAAAAAAAGAAAATAATATGCACACACACACACAGAATTAAAAACAGGAAAGAAAGGATTAAAGAGTAGAGGACCAATCAGATCTAGAGTTCAAGAAAGAAAATAGAAAATGGAATAGAAGAAAAAAATTATCACTGAAATAATTCAACAGCATTTCTTAATAACTAATAGACATAATACATAATAACTAAAAGACACAAATTTCAAGTGCCCAGAACAATGGATGATAAAAAGGACTACTATGAGGACACCTAGAACATGAGAAATAAAAGCTTCTAAAGCGAAAAAAAAAAAAAAAAAAACATACAAAAGATCAGGAGTTAGAATGTATCAGACTTAACATTAATAAAAGAAACTAGACAAATGTAGGACAATAATGTTTAAAAAATATGTGTGAAAATTTCTCTTCAAATGTAATTCTATAGCTCTCAATTAAGAATTAGGATAGAAAAGTCTAAACAAAGAAATTTCTTTGCTCCCATACATCCTTTTTCTCAGAAGCACTAGAGCTGCATGAAAACAAAGGAGTAAACCAAAACAGAAAACAGCATATGATATAAGAAATGGGGATAAAAATAAGGGGAAGAGGCAAAAAGAATCTTTAAGACAACTGCTACAAAGCAAACCAAAAGGGCAGCCAGTTCAGAACGAGCTTATAAGAAGGCTCTGGGAGAAATGTCTCTAAAAGGTGAAAACTAGAGCTGCCTGGGTGGCTCAAGTTGGCTGACCATCCAGCTCTTTATTTCGCCTCAGGTCATGATCTCAGGGCCCTAGGATGGAGCCCCAGTCAGGCTCTGTACTCAGCAGGCAGTCTTCTTGGGATTCTCTCTCTCTCTCCCTCTCTGACCCTCTCCCACCCATGTGGATGGCACTCTTTCTCTTAAATAAATAAATCTTTAAAAAAAAAAAAAAAAAGATGAACTCCGAAGATCATCTATGTGTTTAAATATTGTGAGAAGAGGGACGCCTGCATGGCTCAGTCGGCTGAGCATCTGCCTTCAGCTCAGGTCATGATCCCAGGGTCCTGGGGCCAGAGTCCTGTATAGGCCTCCTCGCTCAGCAGGGAGCCTGCTTCTCCCTCTAAATGTAAGTCCCCCTGCTTGTCCTCTCTCTCTTTCTTTCTGACAAATAAATAAATAAAATCTTTTAAATAATACGTAAATAGGTATTTTTTAAGAAGAAATGCAGAGAACTGAGCCTGAGTTTCAGGGTGAATTAGAGATAAAATAGAAATCTTTACCTTCCACAGTAAGTCAATACACAATACAAACAGCAAACACAGTTATCATATAACCCAACAATTCCACTGCTAGGTTTTTTTTTTTTTTTTTTTTTTTTTTTTAAAGATTTTATTTATTTGACAGAGAGAAACACAGCCAGAGAGGGAACACAAGCAGGGGGAGTGAGAGAGGGAGAAGCAGGCTTCCCGCCGAGCAGGGGAGCCCGATGTGGGACTCGATCCCGGGTCTCCAGGATCATGACCTGAGCCGAAGGCAGTGGCCCAACCAACTGAGCCACCCAGGCGTCCCCACTGCTAGGTTTTTAAGAGAAAAATATATGTCCACACAGAAACTTGTCTATGAATGTTCATGTCAGCATTATTTATATTAAACTGAAAACAAAAAAAACACAAAAATCAAGTGATGAACACCCCCCATATGTTTCTCTCTTCCACAGTGTGTTAAAGGTCCATCCAGAAGCAGATGATCTACCTGACAGTATATACATAATTTAGTAGCCAAACATTATGTCACAATGCCTATGTCATTTTCCTGCCAAACTTATAAATTAAACTTTATCATGATATGTACAGGAAAAAAGATAGTATGTATAGGGTTCAACACTATCTGTGGTTTCAGGCATGCATTGGGGGGGGGTGTCTTAAAATGTACCCCCCATGGATAAGGGGAGACTACTGTATTTTCATAAATGCAATGTTGTTCAGCAGGCAGGCAAGAAGGAAGGCAAGAAAGAAAGCAAGAAAGAGAAAGAAACAGGGTGCCTAGGTGGCTCAGTTGGTTAAGCGACTGCCTTCAGCTCAGGTCATGATCCTGGAGACCCGGGATCGAGCCCCACATCGGGCTTCCTGCTCAGCGGGAAGCCTGCTTCTCCCTCTCTCACTCCCCCTGTTTGTGTTCCCTCTCTGGCTGTGTTTCTCTCTGTCAAATAAGTAAAATCTTTAAAAAAAAAGAAAGAGAAAGAAAGAAAAAGAAAGGAAAGACAGGAAAAAGAAAACGAAAGAAAAGAAATAGAAAAAAAGAAAAAGAAAAAGAACAAACTAAGAGATGCTGGAACATGGATAAACCTGAAAACAACAGACCAAGAGAAAGAAGAGAGTCGTGAAAGGTCATATATTCTATGATTCCATTTAGATGAAATGTCCACAACAGGCAAATTCTCAGAAACAAAAAGTAGATTTGTGGTTGCAAGAGGCTGGAGTTAACTGGGAATGAGGAGTATATTACCAAAAAATACAGTTTCTTTTTTAGGAGTAATGAAAATGTTCTAAAATTAGGTGTTGGCGATGGTCACACAACTTTAACACCACTGAATTACACACTTTAAAAGTAATTTTATGGCCTATGAATTATAGCTCAAAAAAGTTATTTTTAAAAATGGCACTCCTTACACTGGAATGAATAAGTGAACACATGAATGATGAACACAAAAACAAAAAAAGAAATAGCATTCCTTTAGCCACTCCCTTTTTTTCTTTAGTACCTTTCCAGCATAGAGAATACTAGAAGAATCTAAAGCATCATCCAATGGTCTCCAGTCGACTATTACTTCAGCATCCTAGAGAAAGAAATTAGGGACTACATTTACTATTCAGCAGTATCTTACATTCTCAGTTACCTATTTTAATCCCCTGAACCCAAAACGAAAATTTTAAACCCTTAAATATTAGCATTTTAAATATGCAAAATCGCAAGTAAACCACTGATGACAAACGTTATGTACGTTTTAAAATTCTGCTTATTTTTCATAACAAAAAATTTATAATATTGAAACTTTTACATAAGTTTTTAATATTCCATGCCTATTTTTTTTAATGAACCTCTATAAAGTATTTTTTCCCTGGGATGCCTGGCTGGATCAGTCAGAGAAGTATAGGACGCATAATAACAGGCTTGTGAGTTCAAACCCCACAGTGAGTGTAGAGATTACTTAAAAATAGTATCTTAAAAAAAATTTTTAATAAAATATTTTTAACATCATTTTCATGTTAAATTTACAACCACTGTTCAGTTACATAATTTCACCTTACATGTGAAATTCCAACTTACTGATAATGCCCCAAAGATGAACCACTGCCATTAACAATTATTAAATAAAATCATTTGCTAAAAACATACCTTTTCTAATACACGTAATATTCCTGAAATCAAGCTGTCTTGGTCACTGGTTTTTCCACAAGATGAGTGAATATAGACCCCTTCCTGTTCATATATAATCTGGAACAACAAAAAGAATCACACCATTATTATTCACTAATATTTTGACATTTGTTAAAAAAAATTAGATGTTTTCATATAAAGCCACTAATTTCTGATTATTTCATATATAAACGTATTATTTTAAAAATACCACTCCGGCTTAAGAGCACTTCAAACTAAGATAAACTGGAAGGAAGGTTGCCGTATGAAAGGTCGTCAGTTTAATGATAATGACAATCTTGATCATCTCCATAAACAAAGATGTCACACTAATTAACGTGCCTCAAGTGAATTCCACTTAAAATATATTTTTAACAAATGTTAAGTAAGATATTAGGTTCAAACTGAAAAAGGCCATGAAAATATTCAAGAAGAACAGATGAAATATAACAAGGAATCAGTACTTTCTAACTATTCCTAAAACAGCACATGCTTTACTTTAAGATCATTTCAATGTGTTTTTGTAGCACAGTGGCATAGAAACTCAGGGAATAATATGGGAATTTTAAAGAGTAATGGTGAGGATGTCTAGGAATGATTAAAGTGGTTCATCTACACAAATATTTACTGAGTGCTTATATATGTAAAAGCATGCAAAAGACTACAGTTAGATAGATATGATTAAAAGATGGTCCTAAACCATATCCTATGGGAATATAAGGGAGACAGAAGTTAATTCCTGAGTAAATTGAACCACATAAAAGTTAAGTTTTATCTTCTATTAGCATAATATTATAAATTAAGATTCCATTTCTGGGACTCATTTCAAAAATTAATTTTTTTTCATTATGGAAATAAGAAAAATATCACTTTGAGACCTAAGTACTTTTGTTTTCCTTGCCTGAGGAGAAATATCTAGAAAAATGTTGTTATAAACAATGTCAAAGAAATTATTACCTATGCTTTCCTCTAGGATTTATATGGTTTCACGTATTATCTTTAGGTCCTTAATCCATTTGGGGCTTATTTTTGTGTATGGTATAATAAAATGGTCCAGTTTCATCATTTTACATGAAGCTGTCCAGTCTTTCCAACACCACTTGTGGAACAGACTTTTTCCCAATGCATATTCTTATTTCCTCTGTTGAAGATTAATTGACATGGGTTTATTTCTGGGCTTTCTGTTCTGTTCCACCATCAGTGCATCTATTTCTGTGCCAGTAACATACTGTTTTGATTACAACAGCTATGCAGTATATCCTGAAATATGGAACTATGATATCTCCAATTTTGTACTTTTTCAAGACTGCCTTGGCTATTCAGGGTCTTTTGTGGTTCCATAAAAATTTTAGGATTATTTATTTTAGTTCTATGAAAAACGTTGTTGGTATTTTGATAGGGATTGCATTAAATCTGTAGACTGCTTTGGGTAGTGTGGACATTTTGTATTTACCACATCACTATTCAGAATACCACAGGGACTAACATGCAAGACAAGCACCATCACAACCCATCACCATCATGCCCTAGTTATGAATTTAAATGGGTATGCATCTTCCTGTTTTTAACTAACATTTATGAAATACTTATGCACCGGAACTCCACATGTTACAGCTTAATCCCCACAACCCTAGACCACAGGCTCTATACAGTATCCTACTTGATCATTAGAATGGAAAGCCCATTTGTGTTCATGAGAAGACTGAAAGAGAGGTTAAATAACTTGCCTAAGATCATTGATGAAAATAATAAGGGACTGTTAATGAGTACAGTGATTAAAATCCAGGCAATCTGATACCAGAGAACCATGCTCTTAGCTACTACGTTATAAAAGTACATTACTTTTACTGTTATTCCCGTTATATTGGTCACTTGTGATATGAATTTTTATGTAAGAAAAAGAGTCCTTCTAGTAATCAAGATCATCAGAGAAATTCTAATTTCGAAAACCCAAGATGGCCTTCAATGAAAATTGTTGTTAAGCACCAGACCAGCATTAAGCAGAAGGCAAAGACTGGGGACAGTATGAGTTGGGGAGCAGTGGGAGACAATTCTATATTATTTGTATAAAGATAAAAACTTTTAAAAAATACACAGATTTATTCACAAATGTGCACATAGACAGCATCAGGTAGGGTAAGGGAGGAAAAAAGGAAAGGAATATTATGAATCTAAATATCCACACAGAGGGAAATGATCAATATATCCTAGGATAGTCATTCTATGGCTAGTCAGAAATTAAGAAAGGATATGACAGGTTAAATGAACAAACATGGAAAAAATGCCAATTATATATAGTACGATGACATTTATATTTTTTTAAAAGCTTCTCTAAATCACTGTAAAATATCCAGAACAAGTTCTGGAAGGACACACTTTAAGCTGCTAACAGAGATTACCTGTGAAAGAGAATGGGATATGGAAAGACTGGAAGAAAACTGTAACTGTCTATGTTAATGCCTCTAAGTTACTTGAATATTTCAAAGTCGTTACACACTGCTTAGTAATAAGTACAAAAGAAAACTGTAGTTTACATATTTATATAAACTTTAATATAAGTTTAACCTTTCCAGACTTCAGTTTATCAATTTTTAAAACAAGAGGTTAAACTAGGTAATTATATCAGGAGCCACAATATGGAAGTACAGAAAGGTTATAGGAAATAAATCCGTTAAAATCTCAAGCTTTACTGAGACACAGATCAGAGACATATCTAGAAACCAGGTTAGCATACTTTCACTTAAGTCTCAACTAAAACAGTAATCAAAAGCTTCACAGTTCTCAGGTCGCCTGGGTGGCTCAGTTTGTTAAGCCACCGATTCTTGGTTTCAGCTCAGATCATGATCTCATGGGTCATGGGATCAATTTCCACATCAGGCTCCTCACTCAGTGGGATTCTGCTTGAAATTCTCTCCCTCTGCCCCTCCCTTCCCACAACACACACATACTCAAATAAAAAAAAATAAATCTTCCAAAAAAAAAGCTTCAAAATTTCTCATAGTAGGAAAAGGGACACTCACTTGCCAAGAAAAGCTTAGTATCATTAACAATGCAACCTAAGATTCTGTGATACTATTAACACTAAAGAGACTCTGGAACTTTAATAATGTTAGAGAATCCTAAAGAACCAAATACAACACTTTATCTACTGAAGCACATTAAAGAACTCTTTCTTTCCCATGTATATATTGGTCAAGTGTTGCCTATTCTCTTTTTCATTTAAGAAAAAGTTGAGTTTCCTAAGTAATTCACCTGAGAAACTATTTAAAAGGTATTTAAGTACCAAGCACCTTACAAAAAAAAAGTCCAAGCAGCATTCATTCTGGGTTCTGTGTTCCTTAACTCTTTAGCACAAATTACATGTCCCAAATCCCCAACTCCAAACCCAGACTTACACTGTCTTAAAAAGCAGTCATGTTCACCTTTCTAATTTGAAGGGTGTGATGTTAACCAATACAAATTACTAATTCTGCCAAAAATAGAATGAAATTAATAAACTTACCTTCCTGAGCTCCTAAACCTTATGAAGTCTTATGAAATTTATTTATTTATTTTTAAAGATTTTATTTATTTATTTGACAGAGAGAAACGCAGCTAGAGAGGGAACACAAGCAGGAGGAGTGAGAGAGGGAGAAGTAGGCTTTCCTGCCGAGCAGGGAGCCTGATGAGGGACCCCAGGATCATGACCTGGGCAGAAGGCAGATGCTTAATGACTGAGCCACCCAGGCACCCCAAGTCTTATGAGATTTAAAGGGACCAAACAAACAAGTTGCACTGTAATTTATTTCAAAGAGTAAACAACTGAATGATAAGAATTCTAGTTACTGTTTTCAAAGTACTCTGGTCTCATTCAATCCTCACAGCCAAACTGAATGTGCCAGAAATAGACCTTATGTCCATCTCCATCTTACAGAAGCATAAAATGAGACAAAAGGCTGTTCAGTGACTTCACTCAAGACCACTGCACACCAAAGGAAGGAGTGGATTTCAGATCTCCCAATGCCTTTATCCATTAAATTTCAACTGTTACTGTCTCAAGAACCTACCAGAAAAATTCCACATGGCTTCCCTAGAGGAAAGCAGTTTCTGAAATTAGACGTAGATATAGAAAATAATGCTGCTTAGGACTAAAAATAATTTTAAAATGTCTTTAATTTATAAATCAATGGAGCAGCTAACTAATAATATGGCCTTCAAACAAAAATCTTTGGTTTTCTCCCATCTCTACTTGTAAATATTATACACAAAAAGCTCAGTACTCCCTTTTTATGTCATCTTGGTTTGAATCATTCATTTTAATATAGCCCTTCACTCTACTTTTGCGGGAATGACATTTTTTTTTCTATTTACAGCATACACTGTTCATCACTCCAGCTTCTGGGTACATATGCCTAATAAAATACAACTCTACAGGTATCAACTACCTTCATTAGCTCAAAACACAAAAACAGAAGTCTAACTAAAATTCTGATCTCACAAATATAAAAACGGTGTTTCTTCTCCATTCTTCATCAGAGATGATACACAGACTACCACTTGAATCAATTCAAGTGATTGAATTCACTTCAATCCACAAGTGAATTGATTCCTGAGAAGTATCTTTCTGCCATAGGATATTCTGCTTCCTATATTCATCAATAGTAATACTTAGTATTTGAAAAGCTATCTCCAAGCTCGTTTGATATGAAAAATTATTTTGCTACAGGGAGTAATTATGATATCAGGCATTTCATCTGAGGCAATACATTTAGTTAAACAGGTTTCCAATTTCTTTACTCGGGTTGTGTTCATAATCTCTAATGCAAAATAAAAAGAAAAGTTAAAATTCCATTATCAGCACATAATGTTTCTATTCAGCATTACCTTACACAGCATTTGTATGTTACCACATTTGATCCTCACAACACAATTAGATACGTGTTATCATTCCCACTTCGTAACTGAGAAAAAAATGCAAGGGTATTTAAGTGATTTGATCAAGGTTCTTCCACAAGTTTGGGGCTGAGATCCAGAGATCTGCTCTGACAAGTTTTATTTGATCAAAGGGTATACAATAACAAGCCAATCAACATAGGGTGCATAATATAAAGATGTCAACAAAATTATTCCAGTATACTATATGGTCATACTCCAGTCTGAAAGAGTCAGCAATTAACAATGTTGTGAACACGAGTAGGTCCTTTGTGCTACAGGAAGCAAAGAAAGGACACCAACAATGCCTCTCTTTCTACTATCTAAGATGTGAAAGAAGATGAAGAGTTTATATGCATTACAGGAAAAAATATAAGTCATAAAGAAAAACAAGAAAAAAAAATCATATTCCAGTGAGTTAAAGGGCAATGAAAACTAATGTCAGGAAGTTGGTAAATGGTACACATGCTTCTGAAGCAAGCACAGGAAGCATGCAAATGGAAAGCCAGGAGAAGAAAAAGACTGAGACAAAAGTCTGCACTACTAGATATGCACAGCATGTTTGAGACTCCTTTCACACAGAAACTAGACTCTGAGTTCCCCACACCAAGCATCCCAAATAGGAACACAATGTATAGGCAGTAAAGACATCCATGATTGCTACCCTAGGGACACAAGCACTGAATGTAAAAATATAACAGCCTAATCATTTCTCTAGCACACATATCTTAGATATTCTAAAAAGTCTATGCCAGATTCTCCAAGCCTAATAACTTACTAATTTATGATATTCTACAAAAGAACAAATTTTATGGCAGAAATATATCTGCAATACATCTCTAATGAAAATATAATGGTGCTTTCACTTCATCTTCCAATTATTTGGCAGGTAAAAATAAGTATGAAAACTGTACACAACAGGATATATAGTTGTCAAAATCACGATTTGGGTGGTTTGGGGTGGTTTTGGGTTTTGGTTTTTGGACCATGATTCCTGTATGGTTCAGTTTCTTGGAATCAAGAAATACTGTTTGTTGAGGAATTTAAAATGAAACAGAACAAATTACCTAAAGAAAAATAAATATCAAATACCATAAAAGACAAAAGGTGCAAGACTGAGGAAAAAAAAGAACTGAAAGAAGTATCATAGTACTACATAGAGGACAGAAAAGAAGAATTTAAATACAAGCAAAAAAAAAAAAAAAAAAGACAAGGCAGCAGTGTTTTAAAAATGCTAGTACCAATAATGAAATGCAAGAAAGTAAGTATGACAAAAGTTAGGACAGTGGTTACTTGGGGGCAAGGGCTACATAGAAGGTTCTTCTGGAGTACTGTTAAGGTTTATTTCTTGACTTAAGTGGTAGTTACAAGGATGTCTGCCTTATGAAGTTATAGACGTGCCATTTTTCTGTATATAAGTTTTGTTTCACAACCAAAATGCTAAAATCACTGGTAATAAAAGCAAAATGTGCAGTTTAAAAACAATTTAAACCAAATCTCATAGGGAGTGGAGGAATATTGTTAGATGGAATCATGACACGAATTCAACAATGAAAGGACATACACTGAGAAAAACTAAACCAAAGGATACATCAAGCAGATTTGAGGGAATAGCACCACCTATCACGAAGCACACCAGCAAAATAAAAGGAAAGGAAGGAGAGGAAAAAATGTTATCATTGCAGAGATGATACACAGACTACCAACGAAATGGAGGGAAAGATACTTTAATATAAAGTACAAACTGGCATAAACCCACTCTACAGAGGCAATCGATGATGACCTTCAACTACCCAAATATTTATTGACATTCTCTAAATACTTGGCACCTGATAAAATTCTTAAATGTCCTGTTGACAACATCACCTCTCAGAAAACACAGAGCAAAAAAAAAAAAAAACAGTAGAGACTAACAAGAATGAAATGGTTATTACAAAAACTCTGGAAGAGGGGTGCCTGGATAGCTCAGTCAGTTAAGCCTTTGGCTCAGGTCATTATCTCAGGGTACTGGGATAGAGCCCCACACTGGGCTCCCTGCTCAGAAAGGAGTCTGCTTCTCCCTCCTTCTCTGCCCTTCCCCGCAGCTCATGTGTGAGCCCTCCCGCTCTCTCTTAAGTAAATAATTAAGTCTTAAAAAACAAACAAACAAAAAAACCTTTGGAAGAAAAAGATCATCTCAAGAGTTCCAAACAAACAAGGAAACAAATTTGGAACACAGTCAAATACTCAGCCTGAGCTTGAGAAAAAAACATATATAGAAGTTAAGTATCAATCCCACCAAAAACAGAGGGGAAAAAAATCCCTATAATACACATGCAGCCACGATGGAGTGAAAGACACTGGATTTACTCTCTCATCAGAAAACAAAAACAGAAAGAAAAAAGCAACCAAGCCAGCCAAACCTATGAAATGATGTTTTTTTAAATCAGGTAATAAAAGACCTTGGGGAGGCCAAGACAGAGTTCACAGAACAGAGTACCAGGAAAGAGAGACGGTCACAGAGAACTCAAGAGAGATCTGCAGAGGTCCCTCCCTGAGTAGCCAGCAGAGTACTGGTCAGTGCATGTACATCAGGAATTTACATTAAATTAAGGGCTGGGGGAGAACCGAATAAAATTATTAGAAGAAACAATATGGAAGCTCACAAGGAACTATTCCCACCAGAGTGGGAAACCTCAAAATTCATAAAGTACTCAGAACAGCCTAGCCTCAGCAGTGGGGCAAAATCAGTTCCACATTAAATGCTGTGTTATACCCATCTAACGAAGTTGAAAATCAAGACCCAGAAGTGCTGGTTTCTACATAACATAAAGCAAAAAATATTTTACATGAATACAAAAATATCTACAATCAACAAGATAAAATTCACGACAGCTAACATCTAGTTAAAAAAAAAAACAAAAACAAAAAAATTGCCAGGCACATCAACAGTCAGGAAAATTTGACCCTAATGAGGAGGAAAATCAACGAATTAAATATGACCCCAAATGACACAAATAACAGAATTAGTAGAGAAGGATATTAAAGCATTATTATAACTGAATTAGATACAGTCAAAGACTCTAGAAAAAGAAATCACCCAGAAGACATCAAAGATTTTAAAAAACACCCTGTGAACTTCTAGAGATGAAAACTACAATGTAAGATGAAAAATACACTAAATGGGATAATGGCAGATTAGACATCATGGAAGAATTAATGAACCTGAAGTTACAGCAAAAGAAACTAAACACACACACACACACACACACACACACACACACACGGGGGGGGGGGCGGGGGAGACTGATAAAAGGTGAATAGAGCATCAGTGAGCTGCAGGAAAATTTCAAGTGGTCTAATATACATACAATTGAAGTACTTGAAGATGATGAAAGGAGAGACAAAAAGATCTCTTTTGAAAAAATAACTGCAGACATTTTTCCAATTTTATGAAGACTATAAACCCACAGATCTAAACAGCCTAATGAACTCAAAAGAGCAAGAATTGCAAGGAAAACTATATATAGGTACAAAATAATCAAATTGTACAAAATCAGTAATACACAGAAAATCTTAAAGTCAGCTAGAGGAAGAAAAACATAAATATAATGAGTACAGCAGATTTCTTTTTAGAAACAAGAAGACAATGAAGCAACATTTCTTTTTAATCATGTTACTAAGGTATGATTGATATGTATTTACTGTGTATGATTTTTTTCAAACATTTTATTTATTTGACAGAGACAGAGAGTAAGCGGGGAGCAGCAGGCAGAGGGAAAAGCAGGATCTGGGGATCAATCCCAGGACCCTGAGATGGCCAGAGCCGAAGACAGATGTTTAACCAACTGAGCCACCCAGGCGCCCCTTTAACATATACGATTTGATAATTCCGTGGATCAGTACACACTCATGAAACCATCATCATCAAGCCATAAACATATCTATCACCTCTCAATGCTTCTTCCTATCTCCTTGGAACATCTTTAAAGTACTGAAAGGAGGGGAGCCTGGGTGGCTCAGTTAAGCATCTGCCTTTGGCTCAGGTCATGATCCGAGAGTCCCGGGATCGAGCTGGGCATTGGGCTCCCTGCTCGGCGGAAAGCCTGCTTCTCCTTCTTTCACCAACCCCTGCCCCAGCCTGTGTTCCCTCTCTAGCTGTGTTTCCCTCTGTCAAATGAATAAATAAAATTTTTTAAAAAAATAAAGCACTGAAAGGAAAATACTGTTAACCTATAATTCTACACGCAAAGAAATATCTTTCAAAAAAGAAAATAAAATACTTTTTCAGACATATAAAGCTAAAAAAAAAATTATCACCATTAGACTTACACTACAAAAAAAATGTTAAAGGAAGTTTTTCAGGCAGAATAAATTATACTAGAAGGAAATCTGAATCCACACACAAATGAAAGCCACCCAAAATGGTTGACTTGTGGATAAACACATTTTATTTCTTGTTAATCAAATCTCTTTGTTTAAAGTAGAAGCTGTTCACTTCAGCAGCACATATACTAAAACTGGAACAATACACAGATTAGCATGGCTCCTGCCCAAGAATGACATGGAAATTTGTTAAATGTTCCATATTTTTTCACTATACTGTACACCTGAAACTAATGTAACACTTTATGTTAACCATACCAGAATTTACTTTTTTTTTATTATATTCAGTTAGCCAACATATAGTACATCATTACGTTTTGATGTAGTGTTCAACAATTCATCAGCTGCATGTAACACCCAGTGCTCATCACAACATATGCCCTCCTCAATACCTATCACATTCCATCCACCCTCTTCCCCTCTGCAACCCTCAGTTTGCTTCTTGGAATCCAGAGTCCCTTATGGCTTGTCTCCCTCCCCAGTTTCTTCCCATTCAGTTTTCCCTCCTTTCTCCTATGGTCCTCCACACTATTCTTCCACATATGAGTGAGGCCATAAGATAATTGTCTTTCTTGGCTTGACTTATTTCACTTAGCATAATGCCCTCTAGTTCCATTCCTGTCGATGGTAGGTATTCATCCTTTCTGATGGCTGAGTAATATTGCATTAACCATACCAAAATTTAAAATAAAAGAAAAAAAAGCATAAGTGATAAATGTACATATATCTTTGCTTTCTGGGTTTGTAACAGATGCAAAAGTAAAACAACAAAAACAGCACAAAGGTCAGAAGAGAAATGGAAGCATATTATTCTAAGTTCTTATACTTTATACCAAGGAGAACTCGTGAAGATAAATGTTAAAGATGCAGAAGTTAAGGTAAGTTAAATTAGGTTAAAGATATATACTAAAGTCCTAAAGCAATCACTAAAAGCAGAGCTACAACTAATAAGTCAACAAAGGAAGTAAACACAGAACAATTAAAACTACTTTGTTAATCACAAAGAAGGCAGAAATAGAAAATGAAACAAATAAAAGATGGGACAAATAGAAAACAAATAGCAAAATGACAGATTTAAATCTAACCGCATCCGTAACTGCATTAAATGTAAATCATCTAAAGACTCCAACCAAAAAGAGGTTATCAGACTGGATAGAAAATAAGACCACAATGACTTTTGGAACACTGAAAAAATAAAATAAATTAGAACTAAAAAAAAAAAAAAAGAAAAAGAAAATTAGACCAAACTCTATGCTACCTAAAGTATTTTAAATATAGAGACAAACAGGTTAAAAGAAGATAGAAAGATATATTATACTAACACAATCCAAAAAAAAAAAAAAGCTAGAATGGCCTTATTTATATCAGACAAAAGTAAATGTCATAGCAAAAGAAATATTAGCAGGTACAAGGATAATTTCACAATGATAAAGTAATCAGAAGATCAAGTCAATCTAACAACCATAAATGTTTATGCTCCCAATAACAGAATTTCAAAAATTTTAAACATAAATGGATAGAACTTACAATTAAACAAACCCACAATTAGAGTCAGATTTCAATACCTCTTTCAATAACTCCTAAAACAGTTGACAAGAAATCAGTCACAATGCAAGACTGAATAACACTATCAAACACCTTGACCTGACTGGCATTTATAGAACACTCTACCCAACAGCAGAATACACATTCTTTTCAAATATATACAAAACATTTACCAAGACAGATCTACTTCAGGTCATAAAACAAATCTTAATAAATTTAAGAGTTCAAGTATATTATGTAACAATAATAGAATTAAATTATAAATCAGTGATTAAGTATCTTCAGAAATTCCCACATTATCTAGAAATTAATATCCTACTTCTAAATAATCCAAGGATCAAAGAAAAAAATCAAAAGGGATTATAAAATATGTGAACTGAATGAAAGTGCAAACATGGGGGCACGTTGGGTGGCTCAGCTGGTTAAGCATCTGCTTTCAGTTCAAGTCATGATCTCAGGGTCCTGTGATGGAGCCCCAAATCAGGCTCCCTGCTCAGAGAAGAGCCTGCTTCTCCCTCTCCTGTACCTCTCCCCACTTCTGCAGCGATCTCTCTGGCTCTCTATCTCAAAAAAATAAATAAAATATTTAAAAAGAAAAAAAGGGCAAACACCAATCAAAATTCGTGCAGTGTTACTAAGTAGTGCTTAGTGAGTGGGAAATATACATGCTTTTATCAGAAAAGAAAAAAGGCCTCAAATTAATGACCTCAGCTTCTACCTTAAGACACTAGAAAAAGAATTGCAAATTAAAACCAAAGTAAGCAGAAAGAAATAATGATCAGAGTAGAAATCAATAAAAATAGAAAAAAAGAAAAATAGGGGGAAGGGAAAAATCAGTGAAACCAAAAACTAGTTCTTTAAGAATAAAACTGGTAAAACCTTACCCAGACTGGTAAGGAAAAAAACAAAAGACACAAATTAACCAATATTAAGAATTAGAGCATTAACATCAATACAGATTTACACACAGAAAAAAGACACTAAGAAAAGAAGGGAAAAAAAGATACTAAGAAATTTCTTAAAGAACTTAGACCAATAAATTTGACAACTCAGACAAAATAGATAAAGAAGATGTGGTACATATATACAATGGAATACTATGCCTCCATCAGAAAGGATGAATATCCAACTTTTTTAACAACATGGACTGGACTGGAAAAGATTATGCTGAGTGAAATAAGCCAAGAAGAGAAAGTCAAGTATCACATGGTTTCACTTACTTGCGGTGCATGAGGGGTAACCTGGAAAGACAGTGGGAGAAGGAAAGTAAATAGGAAGTAGGGTAATCCAGGGAGAGAAACAAAACAACAGAGACTTTGGACACAGAAACAAACTGAGGGACTTGGAGGGAGCGGGGTTGAGGGATGGGAGAGCCTGGTGGTGGGTACTGGGGGCACCTAATGCATGGAGCACTGGATGTGGGGAATGGGGAATGAATCTTGGAACACTGGGAAAAAAAATTTAAGTAACAACAACAACAACAAAAATTCCTAAGAGACAAAGCTATCAGAGCTCACTCAAGACGAAATAGATAACCTACTTAGTTATAGCTCAGTATAAATTAAGAAAATTGAATTTGTAGTTAAAAACCTTCAAAGGGGGGCGCCTGGGTGGCTCAGTTCATTAAGTGACTGCCTTCGGCTCAGGTCATGATCCTGGAGACCAGGGAGCCTGCTTCTCCCTCTCTCACTCCTCCTGTTTGTGTTCCCTCTCTGGCTGTGTTTCTCTCTGTCAAATAAATAAAAATCTTAAAAAAACAACAAAAAAAAACCACTTTCAAAGATAATTCCAGGCCCAGATACTTCTACCGATGAATTTTGCCAAATATTTAAGAAGTAATACAATCCTACACAAACTCTTCCAGAAAACTGAAGAGTAATTTGCCAACTCATTCTATGAGGCCAGCATTACCCTGACACCAAAATGAGACAAACATTACAAAAATATGAAACTATAGACCAATATATCTCATGAACTTAGATGTAAAAATTCCAAACAAAATATAGCAAACTGAATCCAACAATATGTAAAAAAGAAAATACTTTAAAAAAGAAAATACTTCATGACGAAATGGGGTTTACCCTACTTGAGGTTGGTTTTATATTCAAAAATCAATCCCTGTAAAATCACCATAGTGAAAAAAATTTTAAAGAAAAATCATATGATCATCTCGAAAGGTACAGAAAAAGCATTCAACAAAATTCAACATCCATTTCTGACAAAAATCTCAGCAAATTAAGAACAGAAGGAACCCTTCCCAGTCTGATAAAGGGCATCTATGAAACACGACAGCTGATACTATATACTGTATAAAGATTGAATACTTTTTTCCTAAGAAAAAAGATGTCCAATCTTATTACCCTATTCGACATTGTACTTGAGGTTTTAGGTATCACAATAAAGAAAAAAATAAAAGTCATCTAGACTGGAACGAAAAAGTAAAACAACTTATTTGCAGATGACATGACTGTCTAAGTAGAAAATCCAGAAGATCGACATAAAAGGTATTAAAACAAAGTGAATTTATTTACAAGGATCCAGGACTCAAGATCAATATACAAAAACAATTATATATATTTATATATAAATATTAAATACAGCATTTACAACATCAAAAATACATCAAATACTCAGGTATAAATTTTATTTAAATGCAATTAGTCAACATATGATACATCATTAGTTTTCAGATGCATATTCAGTTTACAGTAATTTATCAGTTTCATGTAACACCCAGTGCTCATCACATCACATGCCCTCAATGCCCATCACCCAGTTACCACCCCCCCAACTCCCCTCCAGCAACTGTTTGTTTCCTATAGTTACGAGTCTCTCATGGTTTATCTCCCTCTCTGATTTCTTTCTATTCCACTTTCCCTCCTTTCCCTGATGATCTTCTGCGTTGTTTCTTATATTCCACATATGAGTGAGACCACATGATAACTGTCTTTCTCTGCTCAGGTGTAACTCTAACAGAAAATGTGCAAGACTTCCAAACTAAAGATCATAATAGTATCTGAGAGACTGAAAGAAGATCCAAATTATATACAAAATACACCATGTTCATGGCTCAGAAGAATCATATGATTAAGATGTACTGCTCCCTAAAACTGACCTCTATATTGACTGTAATGCTAATCAAAATCCCAAGAGGCTCTTCTGGAAATATCAACAAGCTGATTCTAAATTTGGTGAAAATTCAAATGACCTAGAATTATCAAATCAGACTTGAAAGAGAGCATTGGTGAAGCACAGACATACCTCACTATAAGACTCAATATAAATCTATAATAAACAAGAGAATGTAATATTGATGTAAAGAGAAATAAATAGACCAACAGTACAGAATAAAGAGTTTCAAAATTAACATAAACATATATACAAGGTAAATTTATTTCTGACAAAAGTACAAAAGCAATGCAGCAAAAAATAGCCTTTTCAACAAAAAGCACTTGAAAAACTGTGTATCAGTGTGCAAAAAATAAATTTCATAGACTGTACCACATATATAAATGAAACTGAAATGGATCACAGATTTAAATGTAAAAAGTACATCTACAGAGGTGCTTGAGTGGCAGTCATTTAAGTGTCTGACTCTTGGTTTAGGCCCGGGTTGTGATCTCAGGGGGGTGAGATCAACCCAATGTCAGGCAACACACTCAGCAGGGAGTCTGCTTGAGATTCCCTCTCTTCCTCTGCCCCTTCTCCCTTGTGCTCCCTCTTTCAAATAAAAAAGTCTTAAAAAAACGAAAACTACAAAATTGAGGAAGAAAACATAGGAGAAAATCTCATGGCCTTGGTTCAGCAAAAATGTTTGAGAAATGACACCAAAAGCATAAAAGAGAAAAACTGACGTATCAGCAAAATTGAACACTTCTGCTCTTTAAAAGACATTATCAAGCAAATGAAAAGCAGGGAAACTACGTTTGCAAATCACATCACATATCTAATAAAGGACCTATATCCAGAACATAAGAACTCTCAAAACTCAGTAACAAGAAAATGAGTAACATGGTTTAAAATAAAATGAGCAAACGGTTTGAACACACACTTTACCAAGAAAGATATAGGGATGGCATATAATCACATAAAAAGATGCTCAACATCATTAATTACTGGGGAAATGCAAACTGAAATCATAATGAAATACTACACATCTATTACAATGGCTATCATTGACAAATTTTGACAGAGATGTGGAACAGCTGGAACTTTCATTCACCACAGTGAGAATGTAAAATGGTACACCTACTTGGGAAAACAGTTTGGCAGTTTCTTAAACTGCTAAGCGTGCAATTAACATTATGATCCAGCCATTCTACTCCATGGTATTTGCCCAAGAAAACAGAAAGCATCTGTTCAAAGACTACATCAATCTTCATAGAATCTTTATTTGTGACAGCAAAAAATAGAAAAAACCCAAACGTCTAGCAACAGGTTATGAATGAACAAATCTTTGTATACCCATACAGTAGGATACTAATTTGGCAATAAAAATGAACTAATGATACATGCAAAATTAATGAATCTCAAAATAACTATGCTGAAGATCAAAAACAGAGTACAAACTACGTCATTTCATTTATATAAAATTCTAGAAAATGTAAACGAATCTACAGTGACAAAAAGAAGCTCAGGGGTTGCCTATGGACAGGGTAAATGTAGTGATAGATTACTGTGAGTCAAGAGGAAACTCTGGCAGAAATATCATCATCTTGATTGTGCTGATGGGTTCTACAGTGTATACATACATCATAAGTTATCAAATTACATACTGTATGGGTATAACTTGTCAAATGTACCTCAAAACTATATGAAAAATAAGTTACATGAAAGGTCTATTGTTTTAAAATCTAAAACCCCATATATAAGCAAATACATAAGTCGAAATAGTTCCCTTAAAAAAAAAGGGAATTTGATCCTGCCTCAAAAAAAAATTTTAGATTACACCGTGTTTTCACTGCACACTAGGTGTCCATAGGGGGCAAACTACTATCAACAAAGACTTGCCACTTCATGGTATTAAGCTAATTATATAAAACTGATTCAAATTGAAACTTTTATTAGACACTTACTATGTGCCAGACAACATGAAGAAGAGTAAAATAAACAAGATAAAGTTCCCTGCATGTACCTGGCAATGTTATAAAAAAGGTAAAATGTTTACACAAGCTAGAATATTCTAAGTGCTACCCACTTTCTTGGGAGGGAAAAAAAAAGAGCAATGTATTAAAGTACTAAAAAAAGGAGAAAAGTTGTCCATCTGCCTCATGCCCTCCAGGCTGTTATCTACATTTAAATATCTGCTAAGATGCCTAAGCAAGTAAGTTTATTTACAAAACTCCCAGTGATGATGGCCTGCTGATGGCAGCAACATAAACTACAGATTTTTTTTTCCCCCCTTTGACAAAGGAACTCTGCCAGATATAACTTATTAAAAGAACTCTAGGGATGCCTGGGTGGCTCAGTGGTTTAGCCTCTGCCTTTAGCTCAGGTCATGATACCGGAGTCCTGGGATAGAGCCCCGCATCAGGCTGCCTGCGTGGCGGGAGGCCTGCTTCTCCCGCTCTCCCTCCCGCTGTTTGTGTTCCCTCTCTGGCTGTGTTTCTCTCTGTCAAATAAAAAAAAAAAAAAAAAATCGAAAAGAAAGAAAAGAAAGACAGAAAGACAGACGGAAAGAAAAGAAAAGAAAAGAAAAGAAAAGAAAAGAAAGAAGAAAGAAAGAAAGAAGAAAGAAAGAAAGAAAGAAAGAAAGAAAGAAAGAAAGAAAGAAAGAAAGAAAGAAAGAAAGAAAAAGAAAATTTAAACTTTGGTTAGAGAAGGAATCCCAACAAAATACCAGAGTGAACCCAAAAATTCTAATGAACTCTACACTCAAATATCTAAGCACCTACTTGATATTTTCATTTGAATAACCCACAGGCATCTTTTTTTTTAATTTTTTTAAAGATTTTTATTTATTTATTTGACAGAGAGAAACACAGCTAGAGAGGGAACACAAGCAGAGGGAGTGAGAGAGGGAGAAGCAGGCTTCCCGCCAAGCAAGGAGCCCGATGTGGGGCTTGATCCCGGCTCTCCAGGATCATGACCTGAGCCGAAAGCAGTCGCTTAACCAACTGAGCCACCCAGGCGCCCCCCAAAAGGCATCTTAAACTCAGTATGTTTTACCCTAAATCTGCTATTTGATACTCCCAGCTCTGTCAAAGACATCCCATCCACCCAGTTATCCTAACTTTTTTTTTTCATCATCCCTATCCTGTCTCCTAAATTTCTCAAACCTTCACCTCTGACCTTGACCCTTCATCATTTCTATCCTGAATTGCTAAAATAACATTCTGGTCTCTCTTCTCCCAATCTAGTCACCTTCCAATAATTTATGTAAAGTGTATGATGTGTAAACACTGCCAAAATTAATCTTTATAAAATGTACATCTGACTGAGCTTAAAATTCCTTCTCACTCCACCCTCTATACCTATATTTTTCTGCAGCCAAACACCACCTGACACTCCCTAACACATACAAACTTACTGCCTTGGGCCACTCTGAACCCACCTGTTCCCTCAAAGCCTGTGCCTTTTTATGCGTGCACTCCGTTCTCTCTTCATTACACATTCTCTCTGCAAATAACTTCTAAATCCGTCAAAAGAGCAAGAGCCCATCCAAACTATTCCACCACCTCCAGTCCACCTAATCTGATTTAGAACTTTCTTTACTCATGCACTGAACACATTTATTAAACTTCAATTAAATGCTGGGAATAAAAAGATTTTAGTGGAGAAACACACACCAAAAAAAGTGTGTGCCTAAACTACTCATGTCATGTAAACCAGTAAATAAATGGTCATAGCAGACTGTGATACACAGGCTCCTGAATAAGAGATCATTTTCAGTTATTTCTCAAAAAACATATATAATTTAATGCACACAATGTGCCAGGCACAGAGCATGTTCCTAGGTATAAACACGTAAGATTCAGTCACTGCCTTCATAGCACTTACAATCTAAGAGGGGATTAGAACAAGAAAACAGATAATTACCATATATGATACAAGCATCAGTAGGATACCACAGCAGGACCTAATAAATTATATCTAATCTAGACCTAAGGACTCGGCAAGATGAGAAATCAGAAAGACTTACCTAGAGGGACATATAACCTGAGAGCTGGAGAGTGACAATTTTAACTAGAAAAGGGTCAATGCTCTTGACAAAGAGCATATGTTCTACACAGACAGCAGTAGTTCAGTGTATGGCCAGAATCCAGACAAGAGAGTAGAGGTTAAAGAGTTTAGACACAAGAGTAGAGACTGTATCAGATCACAAAGAGTTTTACAAACCATGCTCAAGAATTTGGGAGTTTGGAATCTGTCCTGAAGTTTGGAATTTGCCACTAGAAAGGCATTAAAAAGTTCTAGCAGGGGAATGCCATGGTCAGACTTGCAGACACACACATCAGCTGCAGAGCCAAGAATGAACAGCTGCAGTAATCCAGGGAGGGAGAGATTCACGGTGTCTTGAAGTACAGCAGTGGCAGTGGGGATAAAGAAAAGCAGATGGCTTAGAAAAATATTTAGGAGGTTGAAATGATAGGACTTCATGATTGATTAGAGGTGGGAGAGGAAGAGAAGAGAAATCAGGGACAAACTGAGTGAATGAGGTTATTCACTGAGATAAGGAACACAGAAGGAAAAAAGTAAACAGTGAGTTTTATTTGGGCAAGTTAATCAGTAAGGACTGTGGAACTAAAGAAATGCAGAACATAAATGGTTTTAACAGGAATAAGTCACAGAAATTCTGAGTGAAAATACAGAGATGTAGAGATATTAATGTTACAAGATGTTACAAGTCTCAAAGGGCACACAGCAAAACTATTACTGCTTCTTAAGGGCAACAGTGTGCCAAACATTGTCAGACAGGAGGACAGGAATAATTTAGCAGCCTGGGGCGGTATAATGGGAACTAAATGAATTACTTCTCTTACACCAAGGACTACATATATATTATAGTATTCCACACGAGACAGTAAATAGATTTCATAAGGATTTCCCTCCACCAAAAAGTAAAAATAAAAAAGGTGGATTATAATTTTTCATTTAGTCCCAGCAGCTATGTCCCATCAAAAACCTAACGTTTTAATTCTTTTCCCCATAAAAGCCATGTTTTTAATTCATAAACTAACTTGTTAAATTTGCAAACTACTGTACTGTGTCAAAAATAAAGTCTATGTTTAACCACTCAGTATCCAAAGAACATACAGAAGGTACTTATGCTAAAGAATGCCAGAAAAAGGGACATCTGGGTGGCTCAGTCAGTTAAGCATCTGCCTTTGGCTCAGGTCATGATCCCAGAGTCCTGAGAGAGACTCCTGCATCAGGCTCCTTGCTCAGCAGAAAGCCTACTTCGTCCTCTGCCTGCAGCTGCCCGTTTCTGCATGCCCTCTCTCTCTCTCTCTGACAAATAAATAAAATCTTAAAAAAAAAAAAAAAGAGAGAGAGAGAGAGAGAGAGAGAGAAGACAACATACTCACATTGCATTTTATACCAGGACTATATCACCGTGTTATAAGATCTAGTTTAGGAAGTTCTCCAGGAAAATCTAGATGCTATAATATTCTTTCCATTTCTTAAGCACAAGGGTTTCACAGGACTACAAGCATATCTAAATGGAATTATAAGGGGCCAAATCTAAGTTACAAAATGAATTCCTACTAAGAATGCCATCAAGACAAACTCTTAATAACACCTGACTTCCCAATTGTTTCATGTTTTTCCAATAGAACTGAATTCTAAAACAATCACAGTAAAAACAGAATGAAACCTAAGGGTACTAAAATAGGACTTTTTAACTCCAAACAAGAGCACTCTTAGTGATTCCATCTCTCCCCACTCCAGTCCCCACTCATTTTCTTGCATTCGTAGTCACTGAATACCTACTATGTGCCAGAATCTTGGCTAGATGCAGGTGAAACACTTTAGACCCTGCACTCATATCACTTCACTGGTCTTCAGAATACATTCACTAAAAAAAAACACCTACTTCAAGGACCTGAAGATCACATTTTGCATTTCTTATTTAGACAAGGCAAAGACGTGGATGCTACTGAGTATTTTCCCTCTAAAGAACTTAAGTCTTTAAGATAGAAGGTAAGGGGCTATCTAATAATACACCCAATGCCTAATATATGGAACAAATAAGATGCTTAATAAATATTTGCTGAATAAGTGAATGAAAGTAAACTAACAATCAGAGCAGTGGGTCTAAGGCCAAAACCTATTTCAGGCTATCTCCTTTCTCCCTCTTTCTCTGTGGTAGGTAAATTCAATTCCGTTAAATTATTAATGTAATCCAACTCAATTCTGTCCCCAGTTGTAGAAGACACAGGATAATCTTTACAGGCAATGTCCCTATAATTTCCCTCAATATTAAAAATAGAATGACACTTTCTCTGGTTGACTGTTAAAGCATATTGTTCTACTGACAGTTAAAAAAAAATGCTGAACTCTAAGAACTAATCAGGGTTTATAATCAAACTCAAACCTACTTTCAAAAGCTAAGCTAAGGGGCGCCTGGGTGGCTCAGTTGGTTGAGCGACTGCCTTCGGCTCAGGTCATGATCCCAGAGACCCGGGATCGAGTCCCACATCGGGCTCCCTGCTCAGCAAGAAACCTGCTTCTCCCTCTCTCACTCCCTCTGCTTGTGTTCCCTCTGGCTGTGTTTCTGTCAAATAAATAAAATCTTAAAAAAAAAAATGCACTTTGGTATGTAAGTACATACACTGTATTATATAGTACAAAGAACCTACAGGACACTTCATGCCTACCATTCAGAAACTAGTTTTTTGGGGCGCCTGGGTGGCTCAGTTGGTTAAGCGACTGCCTTCCGCTCAGGTCATGATCCTGGAGACCTGGGATCAAGCCCCACATCAGGCTTTCTGCTCAGCGGGAAGCCTGCTTCTCCCTCTCTCACTCCCCCTGCTTGTGTTCCCTCTCTAGCTGTGTTTCTGTCAAATAAATAAAATCTTAAAAAAAAAAAAAAAAGAAACTAGTTTTTTGGGGTTTTGCTTTTGGTTTTGAATGTGGATCCTATCATCCTTATAACGGATTATTACTTAGGCTGCTAAAAAACTTAGAGCCAAACTGTGGCCCACTAAAGCATACAGTTTATTTAATAAACGTACTTACAGTACCATTTACCTTTTATACCCCTATTTTCCTTTTACCTTTTCTCTAATTTATTTTACATAACTATATTGCTTTCATATTTGTGAGCAGCTTAAATCTTTGTGGAAAATGGCAGCAAAAATAAGCATTCAACTATTTCCTAATCAATGATAACCTTATAATGTTTAAGAAGTCTGATTTTCCTTTTTTTTTTTTTAAAGGTTTTATTTATTTGACAGAGAGAAACACAGTGAGAGAGGGAACACAAGCAGGGGGACTGAGAGAGGGAGAAGCAGGCCTCCCGCCGAGCAGGGAGCCCGATGTGGGACTCGATCCCGGGTCTCCGGGATCATGACCTGAGCCAAAGGCAGTCGCCCAACCAACTGAGCCAAAAAAAAAGAAGTCTGATTTTCCTTAACAATAGTAGCAGCTAACATTTACTGAGCACTTACTTGACACCAGCCACTATGCTGAATGCTTTGCAAATACTACTCATATAATCCTCTTTACAATTCCATGATGGAAATATTATCCCTCATTTAAAAATGAGAAAACTGGGCACAAGGAAGTTAAGAAATCTGCCCAAAGTACACAGCCATAAAGCAATGTACAGCAGAATTTGAACCCAGACAATCAAGCTCCAATTCCTTAACCATGTCCAATTGTGATGATTTTTCATTCATCAAAACTACATGATTTCTAAAACAAGGTACTTTTCAATTCCTAACATAACAATGAGAATTAGAGCTAGAGCTAACTTTAAAAATGAGGTTTATACCCATACCAATGCCACATTGTAAATCTTTAAAATTGTGCTATACCCAAACAATGGCTTGCAGAGAAACCGAGATTACAAATAACACCTACACAGCATCTACTACATGCCATGCTTTGTTCTATTTACTTACTGATTCTCTTCACAATCCCATAAAGTAGGTATTATATCATTCCCATATTACAAATGAGGAGGCTCAAGCACAGAAAGGTTAAGTTATTCGACAGAAGTCTCTAGTAAGTGTGAAGTTAGTTTTTGAAACTGGTTTGGATCTAGAATCCACTCCTAACTGATATCTTACACTGCTTCTTCATATGACAGAGATTAACTTCTCAAATACTTCCTATACTCAAAGTTCAAAGCAAGCAAAACAGAATTGTTAGAAAAACTACTCTACATCCTAGATCTTAACACTGATTCTATTCACCAGGATCTGTATTTTTTAAAAGTACCACATGTGGTTCTTGTGAGCCTTAGTTAACATCCACTGCCCTAGATTTCTAAGCTAGATGGGTCATAGCTGAACCTCTGGGTGGGAAGGGTGCGGGGATAAAGAAATACATACACATACACATATACACACTCTCTCACATCTATATATTCTTCCCTAATCCCCTTCCCCCCCCAAAAAAAAATAAAAATGGAAAGGATTTTGAGGGACAGAGCAAGCACGCACAAGCAGGGAAAGGGCAGAGGGAGAGAAAGAATCTGAAGCAGACTCCGTGCTAAGTGCGGAGCTGATAAAGGGCTCCATGTCATGACCCTGAGATCACCACTGGAGTCAAAATTAAGAATCAGATACCTAATCGACCAAGCTACCCAGGCGCCCCAGATTTTGTTTGTTTTTTAAAGCAAGAGACATCAGATATGTACATTACCAAAAAAACAAAAACCCTCCAGTGGTGGTATAGAGACAGGACTGTGGGCAAAGAAACTGCCAACAAGGAGACAAATCAGCTAAAAACTCAAGACTAATGGCAGACTAAATGAACTAAAAACAGAAAATGAAGAGTATGCAGATACAAGAAACTTCTTCGAGGTAAACTGGTAGGACTTAGTTCTTGATAAATTTTTATTGAAATGAGTCTCCAAGTTTGTTTTACATGTAACCACTGAATGATAATACCATTAAACTAGATCTGAACTTACTGAGGGAAGAATAAGTGAGTTTTGCAGGTCATGGTATTACTTGGGAGAGGGGCAGCATTTGGCATAGAAAAATAGTTTAGGTGGTATGATGGTAATGGGTGTCAATTTACAATGAGTGAGAACAAACGAGATGATTAAGTTACGAAATTAAAAAGACTTATGAAATAAGTTATGAAAATAAAAGACTAATTTTGGGGGCACTTGGGTGGCTCAGTTGGATAAGCCATTGCCTTTGGCTCAGGTCATGATCCTGGAGTCCTGGGATCGAATCCCACATCAGGCTTCTAGCTCCGTGGGGAGTCTGCTTCTCCCTCTGACCTTCTCCCCTCTCATGCTCTCTCTCACTCACTCTCTCTTTAATAAATAAATAAAATCTTTAAAAAAATAAAAAGACTAATTTTAAGAAGTCAGATTATGGGAGCACCTGGGTGGTTCAGTCAGCTTAGTGGGTAACTCTTGATTCGGGCTCAAGTCCTAATCTTTGAGTCATGGCATCCAGCCCAGCGTGGGGCTCTGTGCTCAGCAGGAAGCCTGCTTGAGATTTCTCTCCCTCGCCCCTCCCCCTTGCACATGCCTTCTCTCTCTAAAATAAATAAATAAAATCTTTTTCTTTTTTTTTAAGTCAGCTTATGAAAGAGAGTGACTGGAAGGACAGGGTGAAAAAAGTTTTACATTTCACAACTGGGCTTCATCAACTCAAGGATTCTCTCAAAAACCATCCATGTCTGAAAGAGGGAAGGATAGTTCAAATGGAAAGGACCCCTTCTTAGAAAGACCTAAATTGGATGATTCCAGACAGAAAATCAAGCACGATAACTTTCAAATATTTAACGAGTCAAACAGAAAATCAGCATCCATGGGCGCCTGGGTGGCTCAGTGGGTTAAAGCCTCTGCCTTCGGCTCAGGTCATGATCTCAAAGTCCTGGGATCCAGGCCCAGATCGGGCTCTCTGCTCGGCGGGGAGCCTGCCTCCTCCTCCTCTCTCTCTGCCTGCTTGTGATCTCTCTCTCTCTCTGTCAAATAAATAAATAAAATCTTAAAAAAAGAAAAGGAAAAAAGAAAATCAGCATCCACTGTGAAGACTTAAAAACTAACAGGACAAGCACCTGACTCAGTGGGTAAAGCCTCTGCCTTCCACTCAGGTCATGAACTCAAGGTTATAGGATCAAGGCCCGCATCGGGCTCTCTGTTCAGCAAGGAGCCTGCTTCCTCCTCTCTCTCTGCCTGCCTCTCTGCCTACTTGTGATCTCTCTGTCAAATAAATAAATAAAATCTTTAAAAAAGAAAAACAAAAAACTCACAAGACAATCAAAGAGCATGAATAATCCAAAAAAACTATGACCAACCTATCATTTAAAATATGTAGAAGTATGAAATCTTTCTGAATGTTTTTATTATTTCATGTAATCCTAACAACTCCAATACAAAAAATAATAACTGGCACCATCACTATTCTCGAGAAAAAATTTATGGAGGACAGAGAAGTCATACTTGCTCAGTTTCCCAAGGTCACACTTCAAAGTAACAGCAAAACCAAGACCATATGTGTTATTCTGCTGCCAAGTCTAGTGACCCATACACCAAACCACAAATGTTGTCAAATAATTCAAAATGGAAGAGAGCAACATAGAGAAAATGACTGAAACTCGATGAAGAGTGGAAGCTATCAGTGAGAAGTCAATACGTAGTCATTAGTTTTCCATGAGTCATCACCAGACCTAAAAGTTTACGAAACACTCCCGCAATAGGAAATGCTGCCTGTGCCATGTCATGACAGTCCTAAATAACACGCATTAAGATGTGCCCTCGGAACGTAGATAGGCAATATGAAACGAAATCTCCCCCACATCTAATACTAGTTCCTAACGAACTAGGAGGGAGTTAAGACAGGATCGCAAATACTCCCCAAGAGAACATCAAAGAGACCTCTAAGAAATACCTTAACTAACGCCTTCCTAGACAAGCGTGGGACGGTGTAAATCTCCTGCTCCCTGAGTGGAAACATGCCCTGCTGCTCACAAACACCAGCCAACTCGGCAGTCTGGTAAAATAAATCCAAAACACTCTTTCCTTCTAAGCGCACAGCCCCACAGCACCTGTTTTCAGCTCCTCCGGAAGGGGGCAAAGATGCCTTCACCAAAGTGAAGCAGAGAAAGACGGGCAAGTTAGATTAACGCCTCAAGGGAAAAGGAAAAAGGACGCTGGAGTCGGAAGAGTAGATCTAAAGAACTAGAGTCAGGAAAAGTGAATCACAAAAGGAAAGGAACTAGACAACCTATCTCTTAGAAAAGCAATACAAATTAAAGCCCTCTGCTGCGGGGCAGTGCGGAGCAGAATAGCGCCAAGGCCTAGCTGGCCTTGGAGCGGGAGCCGGTCTCTAATACCCAGGCTAAGCCGGCACTCTCGAGAGAACAGCTGACACGACCAAGTCTTCTCCTCTTACATCCGCCACAAGCTGTTCCTGATAGAGAATGGCCTTCATGTCCCTTCCCGTGTGCCCTCCAAGCAACAAAAGCACCCCATCCCAGAGAAAAGCAAGGACGTTGCCGGGGCCGTTACTTACCTTCCCACTCACAACACCCGCCGCCGCCATGTTTCCTTCGCGTGCCTGTGATGACGTAGCAGCGCCTCACGTGTCTCGGGGATTCACAACAACATCCGCCAAAACTAGGCTGATATCCGGGAGGGAAAGGGGCGGGGAGTGGCGGGAACAGCGAGGAGCGGAGGGGCGGGTGAGAGGAGTAGCCTGACGCATGCGTACTGAGTGGATCTCCGGCCGCTAGGGAGTCTGGCGCTTGCTAGGGAGTCCCTGGCGCATACTGCGCATGCGCCAGTTTTTCCCGAGGAGGGAAGGTGGGTGGAAGTGTTTTTACTGTTGTGTTTTCGTCGGTAAGAGAATTTGAGCCACTCACAGGCCATTAATGTTTGGTACGACGAGAGGAACATATACTCGGAGCCAGTAAACGTGGTCCTGGCTTTGTGGCCATAGGTGAGTCACACCTTCAGCCTCCGTTTCTCATCTGAAAATCGGGATAATAAGACTGGCGAAGGTTAAAGGAATCCCAGCCCTCTATCCGAGCGCACATACGGAGACTTTCCTCTTCTGTATGTTGTTTCTGAATTTGATTCAGTAGTTCTGGGGTAGGACCTGAGATTCTACATCTGATCACTGCAACTCACACATGACCTTGAGTAAGGTATTTTGAGAGGAACTGCGATAATACCACACCCTTGTTGCTCCAGAGTCCAAAGCACATAGCTCCTACACAGTTACTTAATAGCTTTGTGACTTGAAACAAATTTCTAAATTCTTCCAAGCTTCAGGATGTAAAATAAAGATTACCCATGGACTGGTTGTAGGGATCTTATGGGTCAGTGCGTCAAGATGATTTGTTTAGGTAGCAAGATACTGTTTTGTTCTCAGGGCTGTAAAAGAATGCGAGTTGAGGGGTGGGGTAGGGTAAAGAGGAGTAGTATGCCAGAGGATTCGATACCACCCTGATAGCTCTGGGACTTTCCTTGCCCCAGGGCAGAATAAATGGCTCCTTTTGTATCAAAACTTCTGTCTTTACCCACTGAGGTACTTCTCTCTCTCTCTCGGAACAATGAAGAGAGGTTATTTTTCAGGTTGATTAAGTGGCAACCAAGGGGACTAACACTAAAGGAGGGTTGAAAGCTCACGAACCTAATGGGTAAGGGGAGTGGCAAGACATTCCAAGGGAATAGATTTGTAGTATCCATCAGGCTGCACACTAGGGATCAGAGACTCCAGTCTTGGCCAAGACCCAATGTCCAAGCTTGGCATTGAATCAGCAAACCAGGTCACCCAAAGGATAAATGAGTTGGGGAAGTGAGCATATTGGTAACCAGCATTAAGTGAAGACTTGAGGCCTTTCCTGAAAGTACTGGATTGAGTAAGACCCCCAGAACCTTCATACAGACGTGGTGTGTAGATCCATAATAGTGACCCACATTAAACTTTACACCAGGTCAAAGTAATTGGGTGTGGTTAGAGGAATTTTTGACAGACATTTCTTACACTCTGTGTTTTAGAGGAAAATTGAAGCCCTTAGTACACTGGAATAGAATGCTCAGTAAATGGCAGCTATTCTTTATATAAGTTTGAGAATTAAAGCCTTCTCTCTGAAAACTTGTCATCCTAGTTTCATTTGTTGCTTCCATGTTTTAAATCCTCATCCTCCAGATTCCCCTTAAATGCTGGCACTAACTACCCATGGGCTATCCTTGGGATTCTTTTACTTTTTTCCAAGTACATTCCTAGACCGTTACTTTTGTATATTCTGACATCACCACCTCCTATGTGCTAATGACTGAAATACCTCCTGCTCAAGTCTCTCTTTCCTAAAAGGTAGGGCTTACACCTGTTGCCTGCTAGACCTTTTTACTTGAATGACTCATGACACCTCAAAAAATCCTAAATCTTTTCTCAAAATGTAGTCTGCAGACAAGCAGCATTTGGAAGCTTGTTAGAAATGCAGAATCTCACATTGGGGAGGGTATGTGTTGTAATGAACAGTGGGCATTATATAAGACTAATGAATCACAGACCTGTATCCCTGAAACAAAAAATACATTATATGTTAATTAATTGAATTTAAATTTTAAAAAATAATTTTTTTAAAAAAGGAGGAAAAAAAGAAATGTAGAATCTCAAGTCCTACCCCGGAACTACTGAAGCAAAAGCTGCATTTTTTTTAAAGATTTTATTTATTTAACAGAAACACAGCCAGAGAGGGAACACAAGCAGGGGGAGTGAGAGAGGGAGAAGCAGGCTTCCCGCCGAGGAGGGAGCCCGATGTGGGACTCGATCCCGGGTCTCCGGGATCATGAGCTGAGCGGAAGGCAGTCATTTAACCAACTGAGCCACCCAGGCACCCCAAAAGCTGCATTTTTTAAAAAGATTTATTTATTTATTTATCAGAGAGAGAGTGAGAGAGCACAAGCAGGGGGAGCAGCAGGCAGTGGGAAAAGCAGGCTCCCTGCCGAACAAGAAGCTCGATCTCAGGACCCTGGGATCATGACCTGAGCCAAAGGCAGATGCTTAACTGACTGAACCACCCAGGCGTCCCAAAATTTTAACAAGATCAATTTAACAATTTTTAACAATTAACAGGTGATTTTTGTGCACATCAGACTTTGAGAAGCATAGTCTTAAATTTTGATTTTGTTCTCTGAAATTTACTGCTCTGCTGAACTAGAGATGCAGACAGAGCACAATTTCCCCAAAGTGTTGCTATCATGTTACCCAGTTCTGAGTAATTCATGGCATGAGTCTTCTGGAGAACTCATGGCAAAATCCCCACTGTGTCTCTCTTTTCCTATCCCCACAATCACTCCTACGGTTGAGGTCTCTGGTTACCCCTGGTTTGGACAACTACTGTGGCATCTTAATTCATTCCCTTGCTTTCTGCTTGATCTTCCCCCTAATAATTCATAACCCCACCAGATATGTCTTCTGAAAGCCAAATGTGATCCTGTGAACTTCCTGCTTAAAATCCTTTAATGGCTTTCCATTTCTATAAGGAAAAAGTCCAAATTCCCCAGCATAACATACAAGGCCTTTCATAAACTGTTCTTGCCTACTATTTTAGCTTTATCTCCCAACTTTACACACTCAGACACGTGACCAATCATAACCAAATATCTGCTTATCCCTGAATATACCATGCTGTGTCCCAAGATCCCTTGTAATGGTAGCAGATTGGCTTGTCTTGGGTCATGGGACCATCCTTAAACCAATCACTGCAACCCAAAGTATATAGATGTTCTAATTGGCCAGATGTGACTCATATGCCTAGAGCCCCAAAGTACAGAGAATGACAGGAAGGGTAATTCCCAGAGAAAAATTCAGGAATCATTCTAGAAAAAAGGAATGGTTTCTAGGCAGACCAAAGCAGACATTAATTATAGAGGATCCATCCTGGCACTCCCATGGTATCACACTATAAAATACCTGGTTTACTGACCTGCCTTCCCCTCCCTGCTAGGCTGTGAACTAATGGAAGGTAGGAACTATACTTTTCACTGCTCTTCTGGTACAAATGCAGATACTAAAAAAAGTTTGTTTAACAAATTAAACCAATTCTCTGCAAATGGCACAATTATGCTTTACATTCAAGAGCAAAGAGACCATTTTCCTTTTATAATGATATCCTCTATATGCAAAGGGAAGAAACAAGGTCAGGATTTCAGTATAGTTTATTTCATGTTTTAGTTTTTTCCTATATTAGAAGAAAAATTTCATAGTGCACTTATGTGAAACAAATGGACAGGTTTTTAAAAACAGTGTGCATATAAATTTAATGTAAATAAAGTTATGGGGCTCCCTATAACTTAAAATAATTACTGTTTTCATGAGAGTGAGTAATTTTATAGTTCCTGAGTTCACTCCCATGAACTAAATAGCCATTCACTAATTGTAACATCACTAAAAAAAGTCATCTGATGTAAAAGAATCTTAAGTATCCTAAAGCAAGAACTTAGAAACTTAGACTTGGGCAGAACTTAGCGTTCATCTCCCCATGTTTCTCATTTGAAGAAATTGAGTCTCTTAAGAGATTAATGATTTGCCAAAGTCACAAGTTGCTTTATTGGTGAATTAGACTTCATTACTGCTACCTATCTTGGTCAGCTGTGCCACACTATCAGCTGAAAGTGATTACTCCCCTCTGTAAACTACAATATTAAATACCCATTCAGTTTGATTTCCCCTTACCTCAGTTTTTGACCAAACTTTCAGGGCTTATCCCCATGTCACACATCATCTGTTAAGACTTCCCAATTTTGCCACTACTTATTGACTTCTACCTTTCCTGAATTCTTAGAACAGTCAGACTGAAGGGGCGCCTGGGTGGCTCAGTTGGTTAAGGGACTGCCTGTGGCTCTAGTTGTGATCCCAGGGTTCAGGATCCTAGAACCCTGGGATCAGTGAGTCTACTTCTCCCTCTCCAGAGCTCTGTGATCTCTCTCACTTTCACTCTCTCTCAAATAAATAAAATCTTTTAATTTTTTTTAAAAAAGAACTAAATCAGGGGCGCCTGGGTGGCTCAGTTGGTTGAGCGGCTGCCTTCGGCTTGGGTCATGATCCCGGAGACTGGGGATCAAGTCCCACATCGGGCTTCCTGCTCGGCAGGAAGCCTGCTTCACCCTCTCTCACTCCCCCTGCTGTGTTCCCTCTCTGGCTGTGTTTCTCTCTGTCAAATAAATAAAATCTTAAAAAAAAAAAAGAAGAAGAACTAAATCAGACGGAAAACTTTGTTTTTGTGCTTAACTATAGAAAGCAGTGCCATGAGAGAGAACTGACAGCCAGAAGACTGTAGGATTTCTCTCTGGGTAAATTGACCAGCTGAAGAAATCAGACTGATAGGTACTGATAGTTCGGGATCTCCATTGAAATAACCAACCTCAATATCCTACAGTGAAGACCGGAAATCAACAAGCCCATCTGTATACCCAAAACTTCCAATCAGCTTTTGGTTTTAGTTCCTTAAATATGGATAAACAACCATGGATCAGTCCTCATTTGAAGAAATTCTTTAAGCTGAAAGACAAGAGACCAAAATGAACAAAACAAGAACAAAAAAACCCAATTCAATACAGTGTAAGGAACAGAAGAAAACATTTTAATTACAATAAATACCACTGAGGGGTGCCTGGGTGGCTCAGGTGATTAAGCAACTGTCTTAGGCTCAGGTCCTGATCCCTGGGTCCTGGGATCAAGTTCCACATCAGGCTCCCCCTGCTTAGCAGGAAACCTGCTTCTTCCTCTGCCTGCCACTCCCCCTGCTTGTGCTCTCTGTCAAATAAATAATACCACTGAAGAATACACTTAAACAGTGGCTGAAATGATAAATTCTATGTATATTTTACCACAATTTTTAAATAATTGGAAAAAATAGAGGAAAATATTCAGAATGTAGAGTTAAACAGAATTCTTAGACTTGACATCAAAATCCTGATCCATAAAGGAAAAGTGGAGAGATTAGACTTTATCAAAATTAAAAACTTTTGCTCTCCAGATTGAAAAGGATGAAAAATGAAAAAAAGAAGCTATAGATTAGGGTAAACATTTACAAACCACAAACCCAACAAAGGACTAGTATGTAACCTTTATAAGGAACTCTGAAAACTCAACATTTTAAAAAAATGCAGTTAGAAAATGGGTAAAAGAGGGGCGCCTGGGTGGCTCAGTTGGTTAAGCGACTGCCTTCGGCCCAGGTCATGATCCTGGAGACCTGGGATCGAGTCCCACATTGGGCTCCCTGCTCGGCGGGAAGCCTGCTTCTCCCTCTCTCACTCCCCCTGCTTGTGTTCCCTCTCTGGCTGTGTTTCTCTCTGTCAAATAAAAAAAATATCGAAAAAAAATGGGTAAAAGAAATTGCATTAATTTTCCATTACTGCTCTAAAAAAATTACCACAAATTTAGTTGCTGGAAAAAAACATGTCAGATGTCAACCATAGGTCTCACTGCCCTCAGATCAGGGTGTCAGCAGGACTGTATTCATTTTCTAGAGGCTTTACAGGAGATTCTATTTCTATGGTATAAACCCTGACAGTTGGGTTATTTTTTCTTTCGTCTTTCTTTTTGTAATGCAGGTGCTTGAGTTAAGGTTCATGGCAGAGGCATCCACTGCAAAGAAACGTCCTCTTTGATGGCTATTTCATATAAACACATTGCCTGTCTCAGGACTTGATAAAGAGCCAGTTACCTCCCCACACCAAGGTTCCTTTGTTTTAGAGATTGTGGTTTATTTAATAACTTACCATTTAGGCTACTTGTTTTTTTTCTCTTCCTGCACTTTAAACTCCTGTTAACGTTTTAAACTTACTACTAAAGAGTGAGCCTGGAAAACTTTAGACTCTCATCCTTGATACTAGGGGTGAACCCTGGGGCTCATGTGCTCTCTTCCCTCTCTCCCTTCATCCATGCTATGTGGCCCCAGGTGTGCTATGTAATATCTAGATCTCATAAGTAATAAACCTTTATGGGGCACCTGGGTGGCTCAGTTGGTTGAGCAACTGCCTTCAGCTCAGGTCATGATCCCAGAGACCCGGGATCGAGCCCCACATCGGGCTGCCTGCTTGGCAGGAAGCCTGCTTCTCCCTCTCTCAATCCCCTTGCTTGTGTTCCCTCTCTGGCTGTGTTTCTCTCTGTCAAATAAATAAATAAAATCTTTAAAAAAGTAATAAAACATTATTTTTTCAAAGTTTCCTGATGGTTATTGCTAAGGGGCACTTGGAGTCATAATAAGAACCACAGGGTCAGTTCAACTACGACATTGATCACGGATAGGCTGAGACAAGCACAAAACAATTTTCTTGACTTTTGAGTTCTGAGGTCACCTACTTTCCTCAAAGCTAGCAGTATTCCATCTCTCTGCAATATCTGCCTCTCTGATCTTTATTTCTTAGTTGCATCTCCCCCTGAATGTTTTTCCACTTAAAGACTCAGGGGATTAGACTAGTTCCCACCTGGATAATTCACAACAGTCTCCTCAACTCTGTACCCTTAATCACATCAGCAAAGTATCGTAGCTGAATAAGGTAAAATATTCTGAGGTTCTGGGAATTACGGCATATCTTTGGTAGGCCATTATTTTGCCTATCACAGACATAAACAGACCTTTCACTAAGAGGATATAAAGTTGGCAAAATAAACACATAAAAGATGTTCAACTTTTCCATTACTGCTCTAAAAAAATTACCACAAATTTAGTTGCTGGAAAAAAACATGTCAGATGTCAACCATAGGTCTTTCTTTCGTCTTTCTTTTGTAATGCAGGTGCTTGAGTTAAGGTACCTGGGTGGCTCAGTCAGCTAAGCATTTGCCTTCAATTCAGGTCACGGTCCTGGGGTCCTGGGGTCCTGGGATCAAGTCCCACATCAGGCTCTCTACTCAGCGGAGAGTCTGTTTCTTCCTCTCCATTTGCTGCTCCCCCTGTTTATGCATGAGTGCTCTCTCTTTCTGTCAAATAAATAAAATCTTTTTTTAAAAAAAGGATGTTCAACTTCATTAGTCATTAGGAAAATGCAAATTAAATCTACAGTGAGATATAACAACATACTTATTAGAGTGGCTAAAATAAAAATAGTGGTAACACCAAATCATTGTAAGGATATAGAGAAATGGAATCTTTAATACATTGCTGGTGGGAAATATAAAATTGTACAGCCACTATGGAAAACAGTTTGCCAGTTTCTTAAAACTAAACATGTACTTACCATATGACACCAAAATTAATTGTACACTTGGGCATTTACTCAGAGAAATGAAAACTATGTACACACAGAAATCTTTACATTAATATTCACAGGAGCATTATTTTTAATAGCCAAAGCTGGAAACCAAATGTTCTTTAACAGATGAATGATTAAACTAGTATATCCATACCATGGAATGCTACACAGCAATGAAAAGGAATTGATACATGCAACAATTGGGATGGATCAAGATACTGATTCTGAGTGAAAACAATGTCAAATGGTTACATGCTGTGTGATTCCATTTACATAACATTCTCAAGATAGCAAAGTTAGAGAATGGATTAGTGGTTCCAGGAGTTTGGGACTGGGGAGGAAGGAAAAGGCGAGTGTGGAGGGGCTGATAGTGAGAAACAGTTTTATAGCTTGATCGTAGTGATGGCTACATGAATCTACACATAATACAATTGCACACTATACACACCATGCACCTACAATTATAAATAAGTGCATATAAAATGTGAAATCTGAGTAAATTCTGTAAATTATACCAATATCAATTTCCTGGTGTAAGACTTTTTCTTTTGCAATTTTTCAGAGTTTGTATCTGGGGTATTTTTTAAATCAGTTACATATTTTTATATACATATTAGTTAGGATGCCTTTGGCTGCAAGTAGCAGACCACCCATATAAAATTGTCTATCACAGTTTAATAAGTAAAAAAAAATTGTAATACGTAGATATTTGTCTTACATAAAAATACAAGAAATAGGGAAGTTTCAGGAATGATTAATTCACCACTTCAACATAGCCGTCAAAGACCAAACTTCTTGCCATATTTCTTCTCTTTAATTTGCAGAATGTTGTCTTTTGTCTTAAAATTGTTCACTCAGTCTCAGGATGGCTACAGCAGCCCCATTAATCACATCCTTCTACAAAAACATGCAAAGGCCAGAAGAGAGAAATTTTCTTTCACAGGTTCCTTTGGTAAGACTAATGAAAAGTCCTCACGGTTCTTTTTCTCAAATCATATTGACCAGAATTGCATCTTATTCTCATTCCTAGATTAGTATGGTTCTGGAAATGTAGCAGGGCCCTGAAGTATATTTGCTCAATACCAGAGAGAAGTTAGCAAAGGAGAAGGGAAAGATGCTTATTGGATAGAAAGGCTCTACGTCTGCAACATCACTGTAGATTGGTGGAATTGAAAATGGTATAGAATTGAAAAGTTTGTTTCATCCTTAATGCAACTGAAAAGTAATATCTTTAGTTACATCTTATATATCTTATATCTAAGGCCACTATCATCTCACGGATGAATGACTATATCAACTTCCTTGTACTCCCTGCCTAAAGTATTGTTCTCTTCTAATCCTTTCTTCACTATGAAGCACAGTGATACTGTCTTTTTCTTTTCCAAATAACAATGTCATTAGCCCCTTGAAATCATCATTGGCTAATTTTTCATCCACATCCATGAGATGAAAGCCAGGCCCCTTCCTTGAGTTAACTCAACCTGTTTTCTACATTCCCTGAAGAACTTTATACCCTAATGACCTCAAACTATTTATGGTTCTCTGAACTCCTATGCTATTTCTTCCTTTGCTAATAAAGCCCTTTTAGCTTGGCATGCCCTTGCTTTCCATTTCCAAACCTACCCATTTTAACCAGGAAATGGCTCCTTCATCTTTTTAAGAGTCAGCCAGGACATCAAGTCTCTAGAAGTCTTCTCCACAGTTCTTCATCATAGTAGTGATGGTCAAGAGTCTCTAAGAATAGAATTGAGGAGTGAGCTGGAAAGCAAAGAGCTACTGAAACACAAACAAAAACTCTGATTCTGAGGCATGGCTATATGGAGAGAGTTCTTGAATAATCATCAATTGTTTGTATCTCAGTAACAGCCTGTATATACCATATTTCTTCTCTGATGCTATGATGCTTTGGAAATAAGAGATCTATTTGCCAAATAATACCAAATAGCTTCCCAAACTGCTGATCATTCATAAAATGTTTCCATTTATCTCTGATTCATAACAGAGCTAACTATTGAGAAATGTAGTTTTTGTTGAAGCCTGAGGAGGTTTTCTTGTTTTCTTCTATCAAGGCACGTATTACCCAATATTAAATATTTCCTCCTCAACTTCATTGCTTACCCAGTCACATTTTTCTCTCATTTAATATGTCATGAAACTTTATATTAAATGCTTTCTTTTACTATTAATAAAATTTATACTATTTATAAAACTATAAAATGAAGAAAGAAAATTTATAAGCTCCTTGGGAAGAAAATGGATTATCAATATAACAATCATTTTAAATTATATTAGCATAAATCTACATTTGTCTTTCATACTCTGATGAAGCTAATGCAACACAAAACTAGCAAATTCAAATATTTGCATAAAATGAACAACTTGAAAATAACAGTTGTTGCCATCTAACCACTCCATCCAAAATTTGAGAGGTATGTTTGTGTATAAAAGCTATTTAAGCATCATAGGTGAACATTTCCTACATGCATAGTAAGCATACTTTCCCTTCATGCCCCTAACCTGGAGTCAATGTTAAACTTTAAGACATACAGTATACAAGAGACCTAATTCAATTAGCCAATAGATTCAAGAATCAAACCTTCTAATCCTGTTACTAAAATTTAAGAATGTTTTGAAGTGAATGTTTTAAGTGAACTATTCAATTCCTTATTTGTTAAGGACATAAAGAATACAAGAGAAAAAAACGAAAAGCCCTAAGTATCTACAGTATAGATTCTACACACCAAATGCCAAAAATCCTAGGACTATCTGAAGAATTCCATTCTCTACTTCAGGCAAGCTTTATTGTCTGAAATTTATATTGCTTTTCTTCCTTCTGGCTAGAAAGGTCTTATACTGAAGTTGGATTCCTTTTTGGCAGTGGAGGATGATAAAGAATATGGTAACTGGGTGAATATGGTAACAGTCGTGGGTGAATCCTTACCCACAATATGACTGGGCAAGTTGTATAATCTTCTGAAATTTATTTCCTCAGTTCGTCAGTGGTTTAATCTTTAAATGTTATGGTATGCAACCTCTGAACTTGTTCCTATGTGTCAGAAGTTTGGCAACTTAACGGGGAGAGCCACCAGACACCACACAAACCAGCAGGAAGTCCAAACGAGAAATCTGTAGGAATTGCTGGGGGCCAGGTACAGACCAGCTCCAGAGTATGAAGTTCCTGGGACCATAGCCCTAGGGCCAGGAAGTATGGGGAGTTCCCACCTTCCCACTGAATTTTCCCCCTGGAAACCCTGCCAGATTCCTATAATGTTGGAGAATGGGAAGAATCAAGAGAAAGAACCTCCTCTCCATCACACTAGCTCTGTATTACTTACAAAATCATCAAATAATCAGAATTTTTTTATCATCAGAATATTTTAAACAGGGTGATTGGGTGGCTCAGTTGGTTAAGTGTTCGCCCTTGGCTCAGGTCATGATTTCAGCATCCTGGGATGGAGCATGCTTTGGGCTCCCTGCTCAGGGGGGAATCTGCTTCTCCCTCTCTCCTCCTCTCCACTAGTGTTTTCTCTCTTGCAAGTAAATAAAATTTTTTAAGAATATTTTAAAGACATGCCTGATAATTCTGTCTATTCTTTTATGAGGAAAACCAAGAAATTCAAGCCACAAACCTTCACTCCATTTATTCTATACAAATAAATATAAATATTTTACTTGAAGGATGGAGTATCAGTAAGAATTTCTAATTTGACTTGGTTCTTTTCCTTTAATATGTAGATCATTCAGGAGGCCTGGGTGGCTTAGTTGGTTAAGTGTTTGCTGTTGGCTCAGGGTCCTGGGATTGAGTCCCACATGGGGCTCCCTCCTCAGCGAGGAGCCTGCTTCTTTCTCTCCCTCTGCCTGCCCCTCCCCCTGCTTGTGCTCTCATCTCTCACTTTCTCTGAAAAATAAAGTATTTTTTTAAAAATGTGGATATTCACTAATTCTATATTTTCTTCTTTTTTTCAAGATTTTATTTTTTATTTGAGAGGATGAGCAAAAAAGAGAGAGCACAAGCAGGGGAGGGGGAGAATAGAAGAAGCAGACTCCCAGCTGAGCGGGCAACCTGATACTTCACTCTAGGATCATGACCTGAGCTAAAGGCAGATGCTTAACCAACTGAGCCACCCAGGCACCTCTCACTAGTTCCACATTTTCTGAGTGTTTAATGTGTCAGTACACTGTGCTAAGAACTATGGGAATCAAGAACACGTGGGAGAAGCCCTAAAGAAAAATATTAGGAATAGACTCAAGAAAAGTGCTACCACTTAACTGTTTAACTGTTGACTAATCAATCTCTAAATTAGGGATTTCAGTAAAATGCAAGGATTGAGGTAAATGATTTCTCCATCATTGTGGTAGATTGCAAAAATAGCCACACTTATCCATCACTTCCTATATGCCCACCTCTTTTCAAGGTGCCTTTATATTTCCTTAAATCAAGAGGTGAGGGCGCCTGGATGGCTCAGTGGGTTAATCTCAGGTTCCTGGGACTGAGCCCGATATTGGGCTCTCTGCTCAGCAAGGAGCCTGCTTCCCCCTCTTTCTCTGCCTACCTCTCTGCCTACCTGTGATCTATCTCTCTGTCATATAAATAAATAAAATCTTTGAAAGAAAAAAAAGTTCTTGCAGTAACAGAAAACACTACCTGGCAGAATCTTAGCAGTGTATTAGAAAGGGGAACTCAGAAATGGAATATTTACTGAGTTTTGGATTCTGAGTTCAATTGGTTTAAGATGGGTCTTTCAAGGCAATGAGATGATTGCGATCAGGCAAATATGTGGTATAATTATTTAAAATTTGGTGACACAGAGAGAGTATCCTGAAGTGGCTTTTGTTGTCACTTGTTGCAAATGTAAATTGTTGTAGATACCTGCAAGCTAATTGTGGAAGTGAAGTGAACAGTCTACTGTCTCAGATAAATTGATTTGTGGGAATTTTCTAATAAAGAAATTCAAGTAATTACTGTTTATAATAACATCCATTGCATACAAAATTTCATTGAACAACCAGCTAAGTCAAGTTGACCTAGGTGGTCTACAGCCTTACATAAGTCATATTGTCACATATATTTTCAATTTTTAGTGCACTTCAATTTTATGGGCATAAAATTATTGATAATATTTTCGTGTTATCTTCTACATTTCTAATGTAACTATAGTTATGTTTTCTTTCTCATTCATGATATTGCTTAAGCGTGCTTTCCTCTTTCCTTGAAAATTTTTCCAGGTGTTGTATTTTAAGATTTTCATAGAACCAATTTCTGAACTTATTTTCTCTCTTTATTGTATCTTAGCTTTCTCTTTTATTGAATTCTGCTCCTATTATTATTTTCTTCCTTTTGCCTTCTGTTTTCTTTGGGTTTTATTCCATTGTTCCTTTTATAATTTTTTTTAAGATTTTATTTATTTATTTGATGGAGAGAGATAGCAAGAGAGGGAACACAAACGCCAGGGAGTTAGAGAGGAAGAAGCTGGCTTCCCACTGAGCAGGAAGCCAGACTCAGGGCTGAATCTGAGGAGCCTGGGATCATCACTGAGCAGAAGGCTGCCACTTGACAACTCAAGCCACCCAGGTGCCTCCCTTTTCTAATTTCTTAAGTGAAATATTTCTCTTATTATTCAGCCTTACTTCTTCTCTAATACAAATTTTAAATCTGTAAAATGCCAAGAGGACCACTTCTTCTGCATCCCACAGTATGTAGCATTTTCACTTATCATTCAATTCTAAGTATTTTTTATTTTTCAATATGAATTCTTCTTTGACCCATAGCTATTTTACATGTGTTTTTTTTAAAGATTTTATTTATTTATTTGACAGAGAGAAACACAGCCAGAGAGGGAACACAAGCAGAGGGACTGAGAGAGGGAGAAGCAGGCTTCCCGCCAAGCAGGAAGGCGGATGTGGGTCTTGATCCCCAGTTTCCAGGATCATGACCTGAGCCGAAGGCAGTCGCTCAACCAACTGAGCCACCCAGGCGCCCCTACATGTGTTTTTAAATGTTTTTTACATTCATTTTTAAATGTTTTTTACATTCATTACATACATACAAGAATGTTTTACATTCTTAGGGCTTTTATTTGTTTTTATTTTTACTTACTAGTATAATTTACATATAACATTTTTACACTAGTTTAGTGACATATAATTGACATATAACATTGTGTAAGTTATACAACATATTGATTTGATACAAGATATATTGCAAAATGATTACCACAGTAGCATTAGATAACCCCTCATCAACTTACATAATTATAATTTCTATTTGTAGTGAGAACATTCAAGATCTACCCTCTTGGCAGCCTTTAAGTATGTAACATTGTATTATTAACTATAACTACCATGTTATATATTAGATTCACAGAACTTATGCATTATAAGTTATCATTGGAAATGTGTACCCTTTGACCAACATCTCCACATTTCTCCCAAAATCCAGCCCCTGGCAACCTAGTTTCTCTAAGAGTTCAGCTATTTTAGATTCCACATATAAGTGATATTATACAGTTTTTGTCTTTCTCTGTCTGGCTTATTTCACGTAGCATAATGTCCTCAAGTTCCATCCATGTTATCACAATTGGCAACATTTCCTTCTTTATCATGGCTGAACAATTTTATATTGTGTGTTACATATATAAATATATACATATGCTACATTTTATTTATCCATTAATCTGTAGATGGACACTTAGGTTGATTGCATATCTTAGCTATTGTGTATAATGCTCCAATGGGAGTTCATGGATCTCTTCAAGGTATTGATTTCCTTTCCTTTGGATATATATGCAGAAGTGAGATTGCTGGATCATATGGTAGACCTATGTTTAATTTTTGAGGAACTCCATACTATTTTCCATAGTAACTGGATGAATTTATATTCTACCAGCAGTGCATAAGAGGTGCCTTTTCTCCACGTCCTGGACAACACTTGCTATGTCTTCACATTTTGTTGATAGCCATTCTAACAGGTGTGAGGTAATGTCACATTGTGCTTTTGATTTGCATTTCCCTAATGATTAGTGATGTTGAGCATCTTTTGATCAGTGATGTTGTACATCTTTTTATGTACCTGTTGGCAATCTGTATGTCTTCTTTGGAAAAATGTTTATTCAGTCCCTCCACCCATGTTTTAATAAGATTGTACCCCCCAGCCATACAATTGTGTAAGTTTCTCTCTCTTTTATATGTTAACCCTTTGTCAGATATGTGATTTGCAAATTTTTGTCTCCCATTCCACAGGTTGGGCATTTTGTTGATCATTTCTTTTGCTATGCAGAAGATTTTTAGTTTGATATTGTACTTCACTTAATTTCTTTTGGTACCATATCCAAAAATCCTTGCTGAGACCTACATCAGGAAAAGTTTTCCCTATTCTTTCTTCTAGGAGTTTTACAGTTTCAAGTCTTACATGTAAGTCTTTAATTCATTTCAGGTTAATTTTTGTGAGTGGTATAAGATAGGATTTCAATTTCATTCTTCTGCATATGATTATCCAGTTTTCTTAACATCATTTATTTTTTAATAGCAGTTTTTAGCTTTATTGGAGTATACTTGATGAAATTTTGAGGTATTGAAAGGGTTTCCCTCATAAAGTTAATTAACAAATTCATCATCTCACATATTTAATGCCCCCTTTTTTGGTGAGAAAATTTAAGCTCTACCCTCTTAGCAAATTTCAACTATACAGTACAGTGTTATCAACTATGACCAACATGAAATACATTAACTCCTCAGATCATACCTGTCTTATAACTGAAAGTTTTCCTTTTTTCCACTTTTTTAATTGTTACTTAAATTTTTTTTCAGTGTTCCAAGATTCATTGCCCATTCCCCACACCCAGTGCTCCATGCAATAGGTGCCCTCAGTACCCACCACCAGGCTCTTCCATCCCCCCACCTCCTTCCCTCCAAGTCCCTCAGTTTTTTTCTGTGTCCAAAGTCTCTCTTGTTTTGTTTCTCTCCCTGAATTACCCTACTTCCCATTTACTTTCCTTCTCCTACTGTCTTCTATATTACCCCTTATGCACCACACGTAAGTTAAACCATGTGATACTTGACTTTCTCTACTTGGCTTATTTCACTCGTATAATCTCTTCCAATCCAGTCCATGTTGCTACAAAAGTTGGATATTCATCCTTTCTGATGGAGGCATAGTATTCCATTGTATATATGTACCACATCTTCTTTATCCATTCGTCTGTTGATGGGCACCTTGGCTCTTTCCACAGTTTGGCGATTGTGGCCATTGCTGCAATGAACATTGGGATACATATGGCCCTTCTTTTCACTACATCTGTATCTTTGGGGTAAATGCCCAGTAGTGCAATTGCAGGATCATAGAGTAGCTCTATTTTTAATTTTTTAAGGAATCTCCACACTATTTTCCAAAGCGACTGCACCAGCTTGCATTCCCACCAACAGTGTAAGAGAGTTCCCCTTTCTCTGTAGCCTCTCCAACACTTGTTGTTTCCTGACTTGTTAATTTTGGCCATTCTGACTGGTATAAGGTGGTATCTCAGTGTGGTTTTGATTTATATTTCCCTGATAGCTAGTGACGCTGAACATTTTTTCATATGTCTGTTAGCCATTTGTATATCTGCTATGGAGAAGTGCCTCTTCATGTCTCTTGCCCATTTTTTGATGTGTTCATCTTCTTTTTGGATGCTGAGTTTGAGTAGTTCTTTATAGATCTTGGATACCAGCCCTTTGTCTGTAGTGTCATTTGCAAATATCTTCTCCCATTCTGTGGGTTGCCTCTTTGTTTTGTTGACTGTTTCCTTTGCTGTACAGAAGCTTTTTATTTTTTTTTGAAGGGGGACTTTTTATGAAGTCCCAGAAGTTCATTTTCGCTTTTGTCTCCTTTTCCTTTGGAGACGTTTAACATCATTTATTAAATAAACTATCTTGGGGCATCTAGGTGGCTCAGTTGGTTAAGCATCTGCCTTAGGCTCAGGTCATGGTCCTGGGATTGAGCCCCTTGTCGGGCTCCCTACTCAGCAGACAGCCTGCTTCTCCCTCTCCCTCTGCTTGCTGCTCTGCCTACTTGTGCTGTCTCTCTATAACTTTGTCAAATAAATAAAATATTTTTTTAAAAAATAGGCTGTCTTTTCTCTTACTGAGTATTCTTGTCTCTCTTGTCAAATAGTAGTTGACTGTATTATACATGGGTTTATTTCTGGGTTCTCAATTCTGTTCCATTAGCCTATGTGTCAATTTTTATGCCAGTATCATAATCTTTTGATTACTACAGCTTTGTAGTATAGTTTGAAATCAGAAAATGTGCTTCTAGCTTTGTTCTTTCTCAGGATTACTTTAGCTAATCAAGGTCTTCTTTGGTTCCATATAAAGTTTAAGATTTCTTTTTTCTATTTCTGTAAAAAAATGCCATTGAAATTTGATAGGATTGCATTGAGTCTATAGGTAGCTTTCAGTAGTATGGACAGTCTAACAATATTAACTCTTCTAGTCTATAAATACGGTATATCATTCCATTTATTTGTGTCTTCTTCCATTTGTTTCATCAAAGTCTTATAGAAGAGCAAACTAAGCCCAAAGTTAGCAGAATGAAGGAAATAAATCAGAACAGAAATATATGAAATAGAAAATAGAAAAAAATCAGGGGCTCCTGGGTGGCTCAGTTGGTTAAGCAACTGCCTTCAGCTCAGGTCATGATCCTGGAGACCAGGGATCGAGCCCCACATCGGGCTCCCTACTCGGCGGGAAGCCTGTTTCTCCCTCTCTCACTCTCCCTGCTTGTGTTCCCTCTCTAGCTGTGTTTCTCTCTGTCAAATAAATAAATAAAATCTTTTAAAAAATAGAAAAAAAATCACCAAAACTGGGAGATAATTTTTGAAAACACCCACAAACTCTTAGCTAGACTAAGAAAAAAGAAAGAAGACTCAAATAAATAAAATAAGAAATAAGAGACATTACAACTGATGGCACAGAAATAAAAATTATCATTGGAGATAATTATGAACAATTAAATGTCAACAAATTGGATAACCTAGAAGAAATGGATATATTCCTAGAAACATAAAATATACCATTTAAATCATGAAGAAATAATCTAAACTGACCTATAACTAGTAAGAAGATTGAATAAGTAATCAAAAATTCCTAGAAACGCACAACATACCATAATTAAATCATGAAGAAATAGAAAGTCTGAACAGACCTATTATTTAGTAAAAAGATTGAATCAGTAATCAAGAACCTGTCAAGAAAGAAAAGCCCAGGGCCACATGGCTTCAGTGGTATATTCTAATGTATTTACAGAAGAATTAACACCAATATATCTCAAAAAATTCCAAAAAGCAGAAGATGAAGAAGCACTTCCAAACTCATTTTATAAGGCACCTTGATACCACAAGAAAAGAAAACTACAGGCCAATATCCCTGATGAATATACATGCAAAATCCTCAATGAAATACTCTCCAACCAGACCTAACAGCACATTAAAAGGATCATATACCATGATCAAGTGGGATTTATCCAACTGTGTTTAAGGATGGTTCAACATCTGAAAATCAATTAATGTGATGCACCACAATAAATAGAATAAAGAATAAAAAGCACATGATTGTCCCAGTGGATGCAGAAAAAAACACTGAACAAAATTCAATACCCTTTCATAACAAAAACTCTCAACAAACTAAAATAGAAGGAAATTACCTCAACATACTAAAGACCACATACAAAAAGCCCACAACTAACAGCAGGGTCTTGGTAAAAAACAAACAAACAAACAAACAAAACCTGGAAGCTTTTCCTCTAAGATCAGGAACAGGGCAAGGCTGCCCACTTATATATTCAACACAGGACTAGAAGTCCTACCAGAACAATTAAGCAAGAAAAGAAAAAAAGGCATCCACATTGGAAAGAAAAAAAGAGAATTGTCCCTGCTTGCAGACAATATGATTTCATATATAGAAAACCCTAAACACTCCATAAAACACTTATAACTATTAAATAAATTCATTAATATTACAGAATGTAAATTGAACACATAAAACCAGTTGTATTTTGGGGTGCCTGGCTGGCTCAGTAGAAGAGCATCTAACTCTTGATTTTAGGGTTGTGAAATTTGAGCCCCACATTGGGTGTAAAATTACTTAACTAAATAATTTTTGAAAATATCAGTTGCATTTCAATACACAAACAACAAACTTTCTGGAAAGGAAATTGAGATTAAATCTCATTTATAATGGCAGCAAAATGAATAAAATACCTAGTAATAAATTTAACTGAGGAGCTGAAAAACTTGTATACTGACAAATACAAAACATTGATGAAAGAAATTAAATAAGACACAAACAAATGGGAAAATATCTTGTGTTCATGGACTGAAACGTAATATATTTTTAAATTTTTATTTCTTTTTTTAAAGATTTTATTTATTTGACAGAGAGAAACACAGCTAGAGAGGCAACACAAGCAGAGGGAGTGAGAGAGGGAGAAGCAGACTTCCCACCAAGCAGGGAGCCTGATGCAGGGCTCAATCCATGAGTTAAAGGCAGATGCTTAACAACTGAGCCACCCAGGCGCCCCCATGTAATATTTTTTAAACACCCATATAGCCCAGAGATATCTATCAAAGCCTCCTTGTCATTTTTTACAGGAATAGAAGAAAATTCTAAAATTCATATGGAAGCACAAAAGACAACATGTAATCAAATAAATCTTGAGAAAGAACAACAAAACTGGAGGCTTGGGGCACCTGGCTGGCTCAGTTGTTAAGTGTCTGCCATTTGCCTTTGGCTCAGGTCATGAGCCCAGGGTCCTGGGATTGAGCCCCACGAGCTCTCTCTGCCTCTTACTCCCCTTCATACTCTCTCTCTCTCTCGCTCTCGCTCACTCTCTCAAATAAAAAAAAAAAAAACTGGACACTTTATACTCTCTGATTTCAAAATGTATTACAAAACTACAGTAATCAAAACAGTATGACACTAACATAAATATAGTTACGTAGACCAATGGAACAGAATAGAGAGTTCAGAAACAAATCACAACATGTAAGGTCAACTCATCTTCAACAAGGACCCCAAGAATACACAATTGAGAAAGTGTAGTTTCTTAAACAAATGGTGATGGGAAACTGTATATCCACATGCAAAAGAATGACATTTTGGAGTCTTACCTTACACCATACACAAAAATCAACTCAAAATGAATTAAGGACTTTAGATGTAAGACCCCGAAGTAAAATTTCTAGAAGAATATATGGAGGAAGATCTTTATGGCAGTGGTCTTAGCAGTAGCTTTTATGGATATGACATCAAAATCATAGGCAATATAAACAAATAAGTAAGTAAGTACTTACTTACAATAAGTAAGTCGGACTACATCAAACTAAAACGCTTCTAAACAGCTATAGCAATGGCAGAGTTAAAAGCAACCTATGAAATGGAAGAAAATATTTGCAAATCGTGTATCTGAAATGGAGATTATCTCCAAAATCTCCAAGGAAGAACTAGAAATCAATAGTAGAAGAACTTTTAACTATTAATTTAAAATGGGCTAAGAACTTCACCACAACAATATGGCCAATTAATCTTAAAACAAAGCAGGAAAGAATATCTGATGGGAAAAAAGATAGTCTCTTCAACATATGGTATTGTGAAAACTGGACAGCAAAAGAAATCTTAGAAGAGAACATAGGCAGTGACAGCAGATTTTTTTGACATCAGTGACAGCAGACTTTTTTGACATCAGTGACAGCAGATTTTTTTCTAGATATGTCCCTTGAGGCAACAAAAACAAAAACAAAAACTATTGAGACTACATCAAAATAAAAAGCTTCTTCACAGCAAAGGAAATAACAAAACTAAAAGGCAACCTATGGAATAGAAGATATTTGCAAATGACATATCTGATAAAGGGTTAGTATTCAAAATATATGAAGAACTTATGCAACTCAACACACACACAAAAATTAAATAAACCAATTAAAAAATGGACAGAAGACATGAACAGACATTTCTCCAAAGAAGACATACAGATTGCCAACAGACATATAAAAAATGCTCATCATCACTAGACCATCAGGGAAAATTCAAATCAAAACTACAATAAGATATCACCTCACACCTGTCAGAATGGCTAAAATCAACAATTCAAGAAAAAAAACAAGTGTTTGGGTGGATGTGGAGAAAAAGGAATCCTTATGTACTATTGATGCTAAAGCAAACTGGTGCAACCACTGTAGAAAACAGTGTGGAGTTTCCTTAAAAACTTAAAAAGATCTACCCTATGGCCCAGCAATCACATTACTGGGTATTTACACAAAGAATACAAAAACACTAATTCAAAGGGACACATGCATCCCTATGTTTAGAGCAGTATTATTTACAATAGCCAAGATATTAGCAGCCCAAGTGTCCATCAAGTGATGAATAGATAAAGAAGATGTAGTGTATATGTGCAATAGACTATTATTCAGCCATAAAAAAGAATGAAATCTTGCCATTTGCAACAACATAGATAGAGCTAGAGAGGATAATGCTAAATGAAGTAAGTCAGAGAAAGACAAATGCAATACAATTTCACTCATATATGGAATTTAAGAAACAAATCAAAAGAGCAGAGGGAAAAGAGAGAAAGTGAGAAATCTAGAAAGAGACCCTATCATAAAGAACAAACTGATGGTTACCAGAGGGGAGATGGATGGGGGAATGAGTTAAATAAGTAATAGGGATTAAGGAATGCACTTGTCAAGATAAGTGATGTATAGAATTACTGAATCACTATATTGTACACCTGAAATTAATACAACACTGTATGTTAATTGGAATAAAAGTAAAAATTTAAAAAGCCAAAAAAATAGGATAAGAACTTGAATAAACATTTCTCCAAAAAAAATCCTCTTACCTGTCAGGATGGCTATTATCAAAAAGACAAAACATAATAAATGTTGGGGAGGATGTAGAGAAACCAGAACTCTTACACAGTTTTGGTGGAAATGCAAAACAATGCATGGGAAACTGTATGGAGATCCCTCAAAATATTAAAAAATAGAACTATCATATGATCCAACAATCCTAACTCTGGGTATTTATCCAAAGAAATTCAATCAGAATCTTAAGTAGGTATTAGCACTTTTATGTTCATTGCAGCATTAGTCACAATAACCAAGGTGTGGAAACAAGCTAAATGTACCTTGATAGATAAAGGGATAAAGAATGTGGCATATACCTATAATAATACTATTCAGCCTTAAAAAAAGAAGGAAATCTGAAACATGTGACAACATGGGTGAACCTTTAAGAACAGAAAAATAAGTGAAGTGAAGCTAAGTGAAATAAGCCAGTCAAGGGAAAACAAACACTACATGATTCTACTTACATGAGGTATCTAAAATAGTCAAACTCACAGACTCAAAGAGTGAAACAGTGGTTCTCAGGGAATAGGAGGAAGGGTAAATGGGGAATTGGTAATCAATGTACATAAAATTTCATCTAAACAAGATAAATGAGCTACAGAGAACTGGTTGTATAATATCGTACTTCTAGTTAATAATAAAGTGTACTTAAAAATTTGGAGTACCTGGTTGGCATAGGTTAAGCGTCTGATTCTTGGTTTTGGCTCAGGTAGTGATCTTAGGGTTATGACATCAGGCCCCAAGTCAGGCTCTGCGCCCAGTGCAAAGTGTGCTTCAGATTCTCTCTCCCTCTACTGGGTGTTGTATGCAACTGATGAATCACTAAATTCTATCCCTGAAACTGATAATACAATACATGTTAAGTAAATTGAATTTAAATAAAAAAATATTTTAGAGAGGGAAAAAAAGATTCTTCCTCTTCCTCAGCCTCTCCCCAAAATACTCTCTCAAATAAATTTTTAAAAAAATGTTAAGAGGGTAGATCTCATGTTAAGTGTTCTTACCAGAATTTTTAAGAGATTTTATGAATGTATGTATGTATGAATGTATGTATGTATGTCTGTATGTATGTTAAAGAGAGTGTGTGACTGGGAGAAGAGGCAGAGGGAGAGAGAGAGAGAGAATCTCAAGCAGACTCCCCACTGAGCATAGAGTCTGACAAGGGGCTTGATCTCACAACCCTGCAATTATGACCTTTGTTGAAATCAAGAGTTGGATGCTTAACCAACTGAACGAACCAGGTGCCCCTTACCAGAATTTTTTTTAAGTGAAATAGAAGATAGGCCTACTCTGCAACCCAGAGATCCCACTACTAAGTCTATTCTCGAGCGAATCTTCCCCATGTTACGAAGAGGCACATGTAAGAATGTTCACTGCAGCATTATTTGTAATAGTAAAAACAATGTGAATGATACAAGGAAAGAATGTTGTATAAGATATGGAATACTATATGCCAGTTCAAATCAATGAATGAAAGCAATGCGTATTAATATGTGTAGATTTTAAAAAAATTTTAATACTTTTGTAATGTTTTGTTTAAAATGTTTTTTTAAATCTATGGCTCACTTATGTTTATGCACTGCTAGAAAATTGAAGACTTGTGTCTTTTTCATCCTTAAATGAATTCTCTTTACTGTCTTACCATCTCCTCTTTTCATTTGTTAAGAAATAATTTTCTAGCTGTTATAATAGGAAGAACAATACTTGTTTCCTGGCTTGTTACAAGATTGTATTTCCATTTGCAAATTCGTCATGGTATATTAAAACACAAATGAGGTAGCTATAATCAATGGCAGTGGAACTCTAAAATACAATTACAGTGCTTCACAATTTGACTGGAAATGACAGATTGTAATTTGGGTTACAGTGTATAGCAATTAATGCTAAATTGCCAATAGTGAATACATTTAATCCCACTTCACACTTGTAATCAGTCAAGCATGAGATAAAGCATATCAGAGAACACAAATCATTACAGAATAAAAAGTACTGGCACTTGCGGAAGAAATAATGCAATATCCATTTCTGTTAAAGTCAACTTTTGTTTAATGCTTTGTTTTGGAATTTAAAAGACAATTCTCATAGTAAATGATTTCATCAGATTTACTCACAAGAAGCTGTTAATTTGAAAGGAAAAAAAAGGCCAATATATTTTATGAAAATATTCTTTACAAACAACTGGATTATAACATGTCCTTATTTGTATGGAGAATTCTTCTACTGTTGAAATGTATTTTCATAAAGAGGATAATAACAAAAACAAGGCACCTGTGATCAACATTATGTAGGCTTTGATTAATAATACTTATCTGCTAATAAATCAACTGTCGTTGTTAGAATGTCTCAGGTAGAGTCTGTAGCATATGTGTATCCTGAGTCTATACTGAATCACAGAATATTGGAAATTTCCCTCGGTAATAATAATACTACACCATTAAACTCATATACCCTCTTTCTAAGATGCTAAATTTCATTTTATGAATTTGAAATTGCATTCCAAGAATGAATTTTTCTCTGTATTCTATTGTGCCTGTTATAAAAGTTATCATTCTACATGCAATTATCCAGAATTCTTCAATATGCAAGCTCAAGAAAAGGATTAAGTTAGCCTCTTCATGGTGACAAATGAACAATAGAATACCATTTAATAAGAAGAATTAATCTGTGGTAGTACCACAATCTCCTAATAGAATTCATGTTCCTCTCTAATTCACTTTCAGAAAGTAATTTAAGGGTTGAAAGAACTGGTTGATAATTAACCTTTTAGAAAGCTTCAAGGAAGGACGGCTTTTTTGATTTTTTAGTTCTTATTAGTGTCCCATAAAGTAACCATTAAGTACTTACTGAGTTTTGCTGTTAACGTCCCTTCGAGTATCTGGATCCAATTACTAGTGATGCCTATAAAATACCAGTAACAGGACTGTCTATGACCCAGTATTACTAAAGAGGACTTTAAGCAACCACTGGGGACATTTTGCCTCTCTCAACAGACTAACCTTCATCTTAGCTTGCTCCATTTCTCAAGGATGACCTATTCCAGTGGTCCTAAACCCTGGCTATTAATTAGAATCACCTGAAGAATTTTAAAACTGTCTATGCACAATCCTTAGCCCTGACTGGCATTTCTGGGAATGGGGCCCAGGTATCAGTATGGAAATTCTCCAAGTGATCCGAATGAATATTCAGTGTTCTATGTCCTCTGTTCTTTCTTTGTACTTCCTTTCTTCCTGTTTTTTGTTTTCGCTTTTGTTTTTTTAGAGAGAGAGTGTAGGGATAGGGGCAGAGGGAGAGAGAGAATCTTAAGCACGTTCCATACTCAGCATGGAGCCCAGTGTGGGGCTCCATCTTATGACCCTGAGATCATCTTCCAAGCAGAAATCAAGAGTCAGAAACCCTACCAACTGAGCCACCCAGGTGCCCCTCCTTCCTCTGTCTTTGGTTTAAACTTATCGTTTTCAAGCTTATTTTAGCAAGAAAACTATTTTTTATTAAGTCTTTTATTTTAATTCCAGTAGAGTTAATATATGTTATATTAGTTTCAGGTATATAATATAGTGATTCAATAGTTCCATATAATAGTTGGTGCTCATGATAGTAAGTGTACTCTTAATGCCTTTACCTATTTCACCCATTCCTCCCACCCACCTCTCATCTGGTTACCATCTATTTGTTCTCTATAGCATCTGGTTTTTGGTTTATCTCACCCAGATTGTGAGGCTTTAACCTGAGTTTCTATAATCCCATGAGCCAATTCCTCTTAATAAATCTCCAGATATAGATAGATAGATAGATAGATGATAGATAGATAGATAATCTCCTATTGGTCCTGTTTTTCTGGAGACCACTGACTAAGTTTCTTTAGGCAACTTAAATCTCCATGGTTTGCAAAATCTTGATACTAGCTCATTGGAGCTCTAGGATTGCAGAATAGAATTTAAAAACCACTTTCTCAGGGGGTGGAGTATCCTCCAGAAGCATTTACCAAAAATACTGGAACCACAGTGACTCCCCATGAGCCCATCATATTCACACCCCATTTGGGCCAGGCTCTGAGCTAACAGGGCTGGTAAAAAGAGAGGAGGAACAGTTCCAGTCTTTAAAGTAGCTCCTGGTATAAAGTAAAAGAGAGAAAAATAAATAACCATAATTCAGTGTCACTCATTCAGTGCATATTTAGTGAGTCCCTATGATATTCCAACATTATTTTAGATGATGGAGATGTAGCAATAAACAAAGGAGACAAAATGCCTGTTGTCCCTGTTCCCATTCTAACCAGGGAAAACAGATATAAACAAAAGAAGTAAGTAAAAATTATACTATGTTAGAGGGGATATGAAGTGTTAAAAAGTTATAATTTTAAGGTCATCAGGAGGCCTTGAGATACAATGGAAAAACATAGGAGAGGCATTTTGAAAATAGTTGTACTTGAATTTGGTAAAAGCAATTTTGTGACATGTTGGGGTCAAGTAGAAGATTGTGGTAGTTAGAGGAATGAAGGGAAAATAGAAGAATATGGAGGTTCCAGTGTGGACTTTTAATAAATTTGATTATAAAATAAGAAAGAAAAAGAGACATTCACAATTAGGAATAGATTTTAAGTGGGAGGTTCTTGTTCATGTTTATAATTCTAGAAGAAGGGCCAGTAGAGAGAATGCTGTTCAATATGCTGTGGGAAAAATGAGATCATCTATTAAAAGATCACCAGGTGGGAGGAAGGAGGTAGGATAGAGTTGGTGGGAAGTATTAGCCTTGGGTGAAATGACACAAGCACAATCTTCTGCTAATATTTATTAATAATTTACCATCATGGGGGTGTTCTAAGCATCTTATATGTAATGACTCATTTAACATTCGAGGCAACCATATGAGGTACATACTATTATTATCTTTATTTTATAAATGAAGAAGTTGGGCAAATAAAGTTAGGTAAATTGCCCACATCTCACCAGGAAATGCAACAAAAAAATTGCAAATTCAGGCATCTGGCCTTAGTTTTCAGTCTCAATCCTTATCCTATACTGGTAAGTGTGGAAAGAAAGGAGGAGGGAGGATCAAGCAGTTGGAGTAATGACTTTAATTGTTACAGAGATGGAGCTGTCTAAGGATGGACAAAGGGTTAGGGGTGTTCAGAGAGTGTCAAACTAAATACATAGCCAGAATTTTTAAACAAAGGGGACCATGGAGGTTGCTTACTGTGTTGAGGCCCAGAGGTGCCCACCAGACTAAGCTCTATCAAAACAGGAATCATGTCCATGCAACACCTAGCACTGGGCCTGGTGAACAGCAGGCTCTTATTAAAATTTCTGTTAGCTGAATTAAGATAATTGAAGTTAAATATGTGCCGTGGTTAGGTTAGTATTGGGTTGAATGTTACAAAACTACCATTTATATTGGTCTTAATTCTTCTGCAAAACACTTACCTTTTCCTTCCTATTTCTTCTACCAGGCCCCATGCCCCTCCCTAGTCAAGTCAATTTGTTTGCTAAAAGTTGCCACTTCCCATTTTCATGCTATTGCATATATCTTCCTCTTAAAATGTTTACTTCACCTTCTATTCATGTCTCTCTTTCAAAGTCTACTGTAAATATTATCTAGTCTCAAATATTATCTAGTCTCTTTAATGATTAAATCTACCTTTGTTAACTTTTAACTTTATGATCCTTTGTATCACATTCTTAAGATGTTTCTTTACAAAAAAATTCAGTTTTTAGCAAACTCTCTATTTATACACTTAATTTTTCTTTCTTAAGCTTTATTTATTTTCTGGAATAGGCGATATATTTTCATGGCTCCTACTGAAAAAAATACACAAAAAGGTACCCAGTGAGAAGAAGGCTTCTTAGTGGTGCTTGGGTGGCTCAGTTAGTTAAGCACCTGCCTTTAAATCAGGTCATGACCCAGGGTCCTGGGATGGAGCCCTGCATCAGGGTCTCTGCTCTTAAAAAAAAAAAAAAAGAAAAAAAAAGTATGCTTCTCATCCCTTTTCCAATCTAACCCAATTTCTCTCTTCAGAGGCAACCAATATTATCAGTTTCTTATGAGTTTTTTTGGAAATATTCAAGGTCTATGGAGACAAATATGTATATGGCTACTCGTTTTTCTTTAAAGATTTCATTCATTTATTTGATAGAAAGAGAGCACAAGTAGAGGGAGCAGCAGAAGCAGACTCCCCACTGAACAGGGAGCCGGATGCAGGGCTCAATCCCAGGAGCCCCAAGATCACGATCTGAGCCAAAGGCAGATGCCAACTGAGCCACCCAGGTGCTCCTCTTCTTTTTTTCTTTTTCAACAACAAAAAAGATCAGGAACAAGGCAAGGATGTCAATTCTAACCACTTCTATTCAACATTGTACTGGGAGTTATAGCCAGTGCAAGAAGGCAAAAATAAAAAGAAAAACACATCCAAATTAGAAAGAAAGAAATCTCTCTGTCTTTACTGACTAATGACATAATAAAGTAAAAATATATATGTAATCCTCGAAGAAGTTATTAGAAATAATAAGTGAGTTCAACAAAGTTATAGGATGCAAGATCAAGAGAAAAAAATAATTTGTTTCTCTATGTCTCTATGCTAGCAATACATGATTAGAAATTTAAATTTAAAATTTCATTTATAATAACATTAAAAACATGAAATAATTAGCCCATCTGGCAAAAGACCTGTACAGTAAACACTGTAAAACACTACCGAAAGAAATAAAGAAGACCTAAGTAAATGGTCAGCTATACTATCTTTATTGGTTGAAAGTTTCAATAGTTTAGTCAACTCTTTCTAAATTGATCTATAGATTCAATGCAATTGCAATCAGCATTCTAGCAAGGTTTTTAAAAATTATTTTTATAGACATAACAAACTGATTCTAAAATTCATATACAAATGAGTCTAAAATAGCCAAAAACAGTTTTGGAAAAAAACAGAGGTGAAGAACCAACACAACATCAAGACCAACTATGCAACTGCACTAATCAGTACAGTGTGGTATTTACATCAAGATAGACAAATCCGTGGAATAGAATGGTGTTCTGAAATAGAACCACTCATCTGGGACACCTGGGTGCCTCAGTTGGTTAGCATCTGCCTTGGGCTCAGGTCATGATCCTGGAGTCCTGGATTCGAGCCCTGCATGGGTCCCTGCTCGTGGGAAGCCTGCTTCCCCCTCTCTCACTCCCCCTGCTGGTGTTCCCTCTCCAGCTGTGTTTCTGTCAAATAAATAAAATCTTTAAAAAAAAAAAAAAAAAAAAGTAGAGGGGCGCCTGGGTGGCTCAGTTGGTTAAGCAACTGCCTTCGGCTCAGGTCATGATCCTGGAGAAGTGGGATCGAGTCCCACATCGGGCTCCCTGCTCGGCAGGAAGCCTGTTTCTCCCTCTTTCACTCCCCCTGCTTGTGTTCCCTGTCTAGCTGTGTGTCTCTCTCTCAAATAAATAAAATCTTTAAAAAGAAAAAAAGTAGAACCACTCATCTGTAGACAGTTGACTTTCAACAAAGAAGCAGACACAAAGCAATAAAGAAAAGATAGTCTTTTAACAAATGGTGCTAAAGCAAAAAAAAAATAATAACTTCAATATTTATCTTGTATTATATTAAAAAATAACTCCAAGAGTCATGGACCTAAAACTATCAAATTTTTGGTAAAATACAGAGGAGAAAATTGTGACCATGAGCTACACAAGGAGTTCTTAGAAACAATACTAAGGGGCGCCTGGATGGCTCAGTTGGTTGAGTGACTGCCTTCAGCTCAGGTCATGATCCCGTAGATCTGGAATCGAGTCCCATATCGGGCTCTCTGCTCGGCAGGAGGCCTGCTTCTCCCTCTCTCACTCCCCCTGCTTGTGTTCCCTCTCTAGCTGTGTTTCTCTCTGTCAAATAAATTTTTTAAAAAAAATCTTTAGAAACAATACTAAAATAATCCATAAAGGAAAAGCTGTCAGATTTCATCAGAATTTAAAATTTCTCTCTGAAAGACATTAGAGAATGGAAATATAAGTCAGACCAGGAGGAAATATTTCCAAATTATATATCTGATAAAGAACCTGTATCCAAAATATATAAAGAAGT